>QXTE01000020.1:12295332-12449837 GCA_003942145.1 Platysternon megacephalum | reverse complement strand
CTGGACTTCAGAAAAGCAGACTTTGACTCCCTCAGGGAACTGATGGGCAGGATCCCCTGGGAGAATAACATGAGGGGGAAAGGAGTCCAGGAGAGCTGGCTGTATTTTAAAGAATCCTTATTGAGGTTGCAGGAAAAAACCATCCCGATGTGTAGAAAGAATAGTAAATATGGCAGGCGACCAGCTTGGCTAAACAGTGAAATCCTTGCTGATCTTAAACGCAAAAAAGAAGCTTACAAGAAGTGGAAGATTGGACAAATGACCAGGGAGGAGTATAAAAATATTGCTCAGGCATGCAGGAGTGAAATCAGGAAGGCCAAATCACACTTGGAGTTGCAGCTAGCAAGAGATGTTAAGAGTAACAAGAAGGGTTTCTTCAAGTATGTTAGCAAGAAGAAGAAAGTCAAGGAAAGTGTGGGCCCCTTACTGAATGAGGGAGGCAACCTAGTGACAGGGGATGTGGAAAAAGCTAATGTACTCAATGTTTTTTTGCCTCTGTCTTCACGAACAAGGTCAGCTCCCAGACTATTGCACTGGGCAGCACAGCATTGGGAGGAGGTGACAAGCCCTCTGTGGAGAAAGAAGTGGTTCAGGACTATTTAGAAAAGCTGGACCAGCACAAGTCCATGGGGCCGGATGCGCTGCATCCAAGGGTGCTAAAGGAGTTAGCTCAGGGGTGGGCAAACTACGGCCCGGGGACTACATCCGGCCCTTCAGACATTTTAATCCAGCCCTTGAGCTCCCGCTGGGGAGCAGGGTCCGGGGCTTGCCCTGCTCCACATGTGTCGTGGCTCCGCATATCCCCTGGAAGCAGAGGCATGTCCCTGATCCAGCTCCTATGCGTAGGGTCAGCCAGGGGGCTCCACATGTTGCCCCTGCCCCAAGTGCCACCCCTGCAGCTCCCATTGGCCAGGAACCATGGCCAATGGGAGCTGCAGGGGCGGCGCCTGCAGATGGGGCAGTGCGCAGAGCCGCCTGTATGCACCTCCAAGTAGGAGCCAGAGGGGGAACATGCCAATGCTTCCGGGAGCTGTTTGAGGTAAGCACTGCCCGGAGCCTGCACCCCTGACCCCCTCCTGCGCCCCAGCCCTGATCCCCCTCCCACCCTCTGAACCCCTTGGTCCCAGCACAGAGCACCCTCCTGCACCACAAACACCTCATCCCCCAGCCCCACCCCAGAGCCCGCACCTCTAGCTGGAGCCCCCACACACCCCAACCCCCTGCCCCAGCCCGGAGGCCCCTCCTGCTCCCTGAACTCCTCATTTCTGGCCGCACCCCCAGCTGGAGCCTTCACTCCCTCCCACATCCCAACCCCCAATTTCTTGAGCATTCATGGCCCACCATACAATTTCCATACCCATATGTGGCCCTCGGGCCAAAAAGTTTGTCCACCCCTGAGTTAGCGGATGTGATTGCAGAGCCATTGGCCATTATCTTTGAAAACTCATGGTGATCGGGGGAGGTCCCGGATGACTGGAAAAAGGCTAATGCAGTGCCCATCTTTTTAAAAGGGAAGGAGGATCCAGTCAGCCTCACCTCATTCCCTGGAAAAATCATGGAGCAGGTCCTCAAGGAATCCATTCTGATGCACTTAGAGGAGAGGAAAGTGATCAGGAACAGTCAGCATGGATTCACCAAGGGCAAGTCATGCCTGACTAACCTGATTGCCTTCTATGATGAGATCACTGCTTTCCCCTCATCCACAGAGCCAGTTGACAGGTTATTCCTTGACTTTAGCAAAGCTTTTGATACGGTCTCCCACAGTATTCTTGCCAGCAAGTTAAAGAAGTGTGGGTTGGATGAATGGACTATAAGGTGGATAGAAAGCTGGCTAGATCTTCGGGCTCAACGGGTAGTGATCAATGGCTCCATGTCTAGTTGGCAGCCGGTATCAAGCAGAGTGCCCCAAGGGTTGGTCCTGGGGCCGGTTTTGTTCAAAATCTTCATTAATCATCTGGAGGATGGCATGGACTGCACCCTCAGCAAGTTTGCAGATGACACTAAACCGTGAGGAGTGGTAGATACGCTGGAGGGTAGGGATAGGATACAGAGGGACCTAGACAAATTAGAGGATTGGGCCCAAAGAAATCTGAGGTTCAACAAGAACAAGTGCAGAGTCCCGCACTTAGTACGGAAGAATCCCATGCACTGCTACAGACTAGGGACCGAGTGGCTAGGCAGCAGTTCTGCAGAAAAGGACCTAGGGGTTACAGTGGATGAGAAGCTGGATATGAGTCAACAGTGTGCCCTTGTTGCCAAGAAGGCTAACAGCATTTTGGGCTGTATAATTAGGGGCATTGCCAGCAGATCGAAGGACGTGATCATTCCCCTCTATTTGGCATTGGTGAGGCCTCATCTGGAGTACTGTGTCCAGTTTTAAGCCCCACACTACAAGAAGGATGTGGAAAATTTGGAAAGAGTCCAGCGGAGGGCAACAGAAATTATTAGGGGGCTGAAGCGCATGACTGATGAGGAGAGGCTGAGGGAACTGGGATTATTTAGTCTGCAGAAGAGAAGAATGAGGGAGGATTTGATAGCTGCTTTCAACTTCCTGAAAGGGAGTTCCAAAGAGGATGGATCTAGATGACCGAACAAGGAATAACGGTCTCAAGTTGCAGTGGGGGAGGTTTAGATTGGATATTAGGAAAACCTTTTTCACTAGGAGGGTGGTGAAGCACTGGAATGGGTTACCTAGGGAAGTGGTGGAATCTCCTTCCTTAGAGGTTTTTAAAGTCAGGTTCGACAAAGCCAAGGCTGGGATGATTTAGTTGGTGTTGGTCCTGCTTTGAGGAGGGGGTTGGACTAGATGACCTCCTGAGGTCCCTTCCGACTCTGATATTCTCTGATTCTCTGATTGGACATTCTACACATCTCCGCTTTGTCCAGAGTAGCCCTCCCTATTAACAAAACTCATATGGCAGACCCCGGCAACAGTACCCACCAACATGCAAGCGGGCTGATAAAAAGTATTATGTACCAGCAAAAGACACAGAATTTTTTCTTCTCCCACCCGCCCCCTAATTCAGTGATTGTGGACGTGGAAAACTCAAGAGGCTGTCAGCATCACCTGAAATCCACCCCCTATGACCGGGACTGGAAGCAGAGAAAAATATACTTATCAGCCACTCTACAGTTCCATATCACAAACTATCAAGTCTTAATGGCAAAATATGATTACATCAGCTACTCAAAACTCAAAATATGATTACATCAGCTACTCAAAATTCCTTTATTGAGCAGCTCCCAGAATATCACAAGGACCAATTCAAAGCCATCATTAACTAAGGCCACCTAGTGGCAAAGACATCACTCCGGTCTGCACTCGATGAAGCTGACACAGTGGCATGTTCCAGCATCAATGCCATCGTGATAAGATGAGTCTCTTGGCTGTACTTATCCAGTTTCCCCAAAGAGGTGCAAACAACTGTGGAGGACCTTCCCTTTGAAGGTACAAAACTCTTTGCTGAAATGAAAAGACATACTTTTCTCTCTACACTTTAAAAGACTCTAGGGCTACTCTTCAATCTCTCGGAATCTACCCACCTGGGCAGAAGAGACAGTATAGTTCTCAGCCTTCGTTCAGGCCCTGCTTGTCACAATATTCATCTTGACACTCTTCAGAACCCCAAAGAAAGAAGTCCAGGTTCTCCAAATCGAAGCCTTCAGGTCCTCATCCTACTTCTTCGCAGCCATCCACCTCAAAATGACAGTTTCGAAGAGTTGGCCGAGGTGCCATTAGACCACTCTCTTCAATACCATCCAAAGGTATCATCCATAGGGATGAGAGGGGTTTTCTATCTCACCCCATTCCGCTGCACCTGGGAATGGGTAACCTCTGACAAATGGGTACTGGAGATTATTTGAGCTGAGTACTCCATCCATTTCACCCTCTCCCTCCCAATGCCCTTCCCCATTCCGCTTCAGGGACCCTCCTCACCGTAGGAACCATAGCACCAGTTCCCATACATCTAAGAGGCTGCCTCCCGATAGCCAAGAAAAAGGGACTTTGGAGATCCATACTAGACCTCAGAGGGCTCAACAAATTTGTTAAGGCTCAGAAGTTCAAGATGATCACTTTGGGAATGATTATTCCAGTGTTAGAAAGAGGAGACTGGTTTTCAGCCCTTGACCTTCAAGATGATTGCTTCAACATTTCGATCGTACCATGTCACAGAAGATACCTCAGATTCATACTAGGCCAGGATCACTACCAATACAGAGTACTCCCTTTTGGCCTCTCATTGTCCCCCAGAGTATTCTCCAAGGTCATCTCTGTGATGGCGGCCCAGCTATGCTCTCAGGGCATTATGATCTACCCTTACCTGGATGATTGTCTTGTCAGGGCGCATTCCTTCTTTGAAGCCCAGTGAGTTACCCATACCACTCTGGATTTGTTCAGGAATCTGAGCCTGCAAATCAATACACAAAAATCAACATTAATACCGGTACAGTGACTAGAATTCATAGGAGCTGACCTGGACTCCGTATGAGCAAGAGCACACCTCCCAAAACACAGATTCCTCAGTCTCTCCACACTTATGGAGGCCATGCAATTCAGCCCTCAAATATTGGCCACACACTCCCTTCAGCTTCTGGGGCACATGGCCATAGGCACATAGGTGATAGTTCATGCCAGACTTCGCATGAGATGCCTCCAATCATCATGGTTCAGTTTGGTTTATAGACTGAACACAGGCAACATAGACAAACTGCTGTTGTTGCCCACCACAATCAAATACATCTCTCATAGGATGGGGTGCACATCTCAGCAATCTTACAGTGCAGGGCAAATGGGCTCAATCCGAAACGTGCCTTCACATCAATCTATTTGAATTCAAGCGGTGAGGAATGCATATGCTCATTTCCTTCCATTGATCCAGGGTACACACACAAAGGTCATGATGGACAATATAGCGTGCATGTATTACATTATCCGTGAAGGAGGTGCCAGATTGCCCTCCCTTTATATGGAAGCACTAATGCTATGGAACTGGTGCATTTCCCACAACGTTACAGTATCAGCAGTTTACCTGCCGGGAGTGCACAACACGACAGCAGACAGTCTCAACAGCAAATTCCCACACTATCACGAATGAGAGAGAGACTCAGTGATGCTCCACGACATATTCTGACGATGGGGGACACTGATGATAGGCTTGTTTGCAACTTACCAGAACAAGAAACGTCCATAGTATTGCTCCACAGCGGGTATTGGCCAGCACTCTGTGGGGGACACTCTCCTCCTCTCATGGGATAAGGGCCTTCTTTATGCCTTTCCCCCATTCCCTCTGTTACTGAAAGTCCTGCTGAAAATAAAGAGAGAAAGCAAACATCATATTAATCGCTCCCACCTGGCCCAGACAGATATGGTACCCTTACCTGTCTCAACTGGTGCTGTGTCCAGCAATGACTCTTGCAACCACTCCTTACGTCCTCTTGCAGAACGGGATGCACTCTCCATCCCACCCTGTAGATACTATGGATCAAAGCCTGGCTCTTTCATGGTTCCAGCATATAGAGACGACATGCTCTGTAACAATGCTGGTTCTGGTGGGACCCAATTGAGACTGCCAATTCAGGACAAATTGCTTAAAGCAGGGCAGTTACAGCCCAAGGCTGGGGTTTTTCCATCTCTAAGGCAAACCAAACCAGCCAGCCAGAGAGGACTTTGGTTTTACCCCACTGGCTAACCACAAGTCACACAAGCAGTTCCCTTAGACACTCCGGTTTCCCAATTAAAACCCAATGCCCTAGTAAAAGAAAAAAGGTTCTGTTGATCCCAAAGGACCAAGCCCCAGACCCAGGTCAATATACAAATCAGATCTTGCCCACAAATTACGCTGTTGCCAATCCTTTAGAATCTGAAATCTAAAGGCTTATTCATAAAAGGAAAAAGATATAGATGAGAGCTAGAATTGGTTAAATGGAATCAATTACATACAGTAATGGCAAAGTTCTTGGTTCAGGCTTGTAGCAGTGATGATTTGAACCTGCAGTTTATTCTAAGTATCTGGAGTACATCCCCCAGCTGGGATGGGTCATCAGTCCTTTGTGTAGAGCTTCCGTTTGTAGCAAAGTTCCTCCAGAGGTAAGAAGCAGGATTGAAGACTAGATGGAGGAGCTGCAGCAGCCTTTTATAGTCTCTTGTTATGTGGCCTCTCTTTCTTAGTTCCAAAGACAAGCATTTGGGCACATGGCAAAAAAAACCTTAGAGTTCTGTCCATAGGCATGTTCCTGCATACCTTGCTGAGTCACAAAGTGTATCTCCCTTCTTTCAATGGGTCAATTGTATAGCTGATGGTCCTTAATGGGCCATCAAGCAGGCTAGGCAGTGCTGATGCCAAATTGTCTGGGGTGTCTCCCAGAAGCATAGCATAAGTTTGAAATACAGACAGTATAGAGCCAATATTCATAACTTTAAATACAAAAATGTTACATGCACCCAGATAGCATAATCATAACCAGCACATCACAACCTTGTCTTAGACACCTTACCTGACCCCCTTTATACAAGATCTGGTGCCACTACAGGACCTTGGTTGCAACAATGATCCATATGGTCCCAGTTCATGTCAATAACGTCACATGCTCTGAAGAGGTATCAGAATTATTATTACACAGCAGGAAAGTGGCTACCTGTCGTACTTACCTATAGAAGTGGGCCATATTTTGGATCTGGTGCAAGTCCAAAAAAGTCACCCTGAATACGGCCACTCTACCTGTAGTACTAGACTATTTGCTGAATCTCAAGAAATCAGGACTGTTAGCTTGCTAAAAGTACACTTAGCTGCAATAGCGACCTTCCACCAGCAGGGAGAAGGGTACTCATAGTTAGGTGGGAAAAAATTGAAGAGGTTTTTCAAAGGCATAGCGAACCTCTTTACCCAACCTAGGCTTCTTACCCTACAATGGGATCTCAATCTAGTATTAAAAGGACTGACTAGACAGTCCTTTGAACCCATGGTCTTTAACTAACCTTTCCATGAAGATGGTATTCCTGATCAGTTACCTCGGCAGGAAGGATGGGGAGATAGCTGCCCTGATTGCGCATCCTCCCTTCACAGTGTTCTTCCCTAACAAAGTCACGTTTAGACCACATCTGAAGTTCACCCTCATTCTTCCCTCATTCTTCCCACTTCTGCATTTCACGTCAACCAACTCATTCATTTTCCAACCTTTTTTCCAAAGCCTCACCAGGATAATAGGGAAGTCATCCTCCATAAGCTTGACATAAGGAGAGCCTGGGCCTTTCATTTGGACAAGACAAGAGTTTTCAGAAAATCTCCATTGCGGACAGGTTTAAAGGCACAGCGATTTCAGCTCAAATGCTCTCTGAATGGGTCTCAAATGGAATCAACTCTTATCAGATTCACAATTTAGCACCCACATCTACTATCTGCAGACATTCCACGAGCTCGATTACCTCATCCGTCACCTTCTCCAGGGGCATCTCTATGTTTGAAATCTGCAGAGCAGCTACCTTGGCATCTGCACAAAGATTTGCAGAACACTATGCTATCCTGGGAGACTCTGCTGCAGATGCCAGATTCGGTGCCACAGTACTACCATCCATCACAGACTCTATTCCGAAGCCCCTGCCTCTAGTGCAGGATACTGCTTGAGTCACCTACAGTGGAGCACCCATAGGGACACTACTCGAAGAAGAGGAGGAAGTTACTCACTTAGTGCAGTAATGATGGTTCTTTGAGATGGGTGTGCCTATTGGTGCTCCACAACCCACCCTCCTCCCCTCTATTTCAGAGTTCTCATCGTACTCTCTGCAGTAGAGAAGGAACTGAGGAGGAGGGTTCGCCCGTAATGCTGGTTAGCCTCATGGCAGGGGGACAGCGCATGCGCGGGCCGAACAGACACTGCTATCAAAATTCTTCAATCAGCAGTGCAGGGACCCAGACACATCTACAGTTGAGCACCCTTAGGGACACATCTTGAAGATCCATCGTTACTGCACAAGGCGAGTAACTTCTTTATACAGTGATACATTTAATACATAATGTCCTGGTTTTCAAACTTGGTTAACCAACTTTAGGAATCTTACATTTGGAATTTTTGGCTTAACTTCAGACTTTAGAATGTATGAAAGTAATCACATGACCTAACATCCAGTTCTTATAAATTCCTCTATAATAGTTAGTCATAGTCAGATTTTCTAAGTGATAAATGTAATTATTTTATAGGTAAGCCATATCTTATTCTAAGCATTTTCTGTGCCTTTAACTTTTACCTGGCTTTTCTTTGTATCCAACACTTAATATGCAGGGGCCAACTACAATTACCTAGTGAATTTAATTTCAGTACATCTTGTAAATATCTTTTAGCTGTAGCACGAATAAAATCAGCCTCTGTAGTTAAACTTCCATAACTATTCCCATTCTAACTACATTTTCAAAGGGCTTATAACTTTCTGAAATGTTCACTGACGTTTTCTGTACTGTGTTGCCCATTGGTGAATTTTTTGAGCAAAATTTGCAGAGTAATAGTTCAGTCATTTTTGAACCCAAGGAAAGTGGGAAGGAGAAATTTCACTTTCATATTATATTTTGCTGTTTTTTGAACAGTTCTATAAATAAAATGGCTGAGAGCTGAGGTTAAGGATGAAAATAGCATTAACTGAAGTGCTTTTACTTGTTTTATTTTGATCTGACTGAGTTAGGAAACAATGAACCAGCATATTTAACTTTTAAAGTGTGCAGGTGTGAGAGGATTTTCATGGCTGACTTAAGTGCACAGTGAAAATCTAGTGAATGCTGGGAATCATTAGGAACATTTGGGGTTGAGAGAGGGATCCTTCATGCTTTGTAAAGTGCAGAGGAGGAAGTGCCATTCTGATGCACCCTGAAAGCTCTGCATCTCCTAAATTGTGCAGAAGATGGGTACTTTTCTATAAACAGTATCAAATCTATGCAACAGGGCCCGATCGTGACATTGAAGTAGCTCTGTTATTAAATATGCATGTATTATTGTAACCCATCTGAGTTTCAAAGTCCTACATCATTATGACTGTTCTTCTTACTTTTTAAAACAGTGAGAAATTTCCATACCAAAAACCATTGTAATAGAACATAAAGGTTGTATAATTAAATATTCAAAACACAGGTAATGCCAAAGTAGGGTTGCATGGAAAACCCAAACTCTACCCCCTTCTGCATAGGCATTACAGTAGTCTTTAACTACATGATCATATACAATTTTACAAATACAGTATCAAGTAGAATATTTCCTACAACCTTGCATTCATGTATGTAGAATCTTAGTTCTATCTACTGCTCGGTATCCTAGACAGTAAATGAAAGACCAAATGAAATCATACTACTTTGAATATATGTCAGCGTGGATCCCACTGTAGGTGTGCATTGTAGAAGTCTTGTGTGTGATTGGATTCTTTTGCATAACAGTAGCAGTCAGGGCTGCACATGTGCCCTGTGCCACTGTGTGCTGCTGTGCAAAGTCATAAAGGGCGGAGCAGCTGTGACCCTCTCGGTGCTCTCTTACCAAGACACAATCTAACAAGCATCTGACCCGTTACATTTTAGAGTGTTACTCATTCCTTTTTACCAATTTGGTGAAAATTTTCTTTTACTTTTCTTCTCCTTCCTTGAGTTGAATGTTCAAAAAAAAAAAAGGGGGGGGGGGGAATACACCCTACTGTACAGCAGGGAGAGGCACTTTGTGCTAACTGTTATGCCTCGTGTCCATCTCAAAACTATCAGTGTTCAAACCCTGTTCCTTCTGTGACAGACTCATCCACCTCATTTACAGACACAACCATGCTTCTGCCTGGGGAAAGAACCATATCCCAGGCAAGTGCTTGGTGTACCAATTGTTTTTCTTTCAGGACCAGGACTATAAGTCCAGGGGTGCTCGGCTCATGTTACATTTGCTTGAGTAATTGTGACGTTATGAGTGTAATATAATATCTCATGACAGGGCCAGAAAGAGTTAATTAACTCACAGAATAACCTGACCTAGGGATGAACCTTAAAAACTGGTTAGAAAGATAGGTAAATAAATAAAGCTTTAAAACGCAAGTCTGCATTGTTAGAGATCTCAAGGGTAAATGTTTGCTCAGGTCTTGTGGTGTCAGCAAACAAGGCTTGTCTACATGTCTCTTTAAAGGTTGTAGTAACCTGTAGCTGAACTGTTTAATGGATAAATTACCCTGTGCTAATTGCCATGATGTTTAGAGGAAGGAGAATTAAGCCTGTTGTTTTCTCAGGCCAAAAGGCTGCTGAAAATGTATAAGAACCCTGGGACATGATCATACATCATCTCAGATCTGCTTTGGTTTCAAGAGGGAGGAACCTTAAGCCATAAGGATTGAGATCCCCAGTCTTTGACTGGAGCCACCCTGAATATGGACATTGGACTATAACCTATGGACTATTTCTAAAAGGACTTTTGGCAACTACAGGCTCACCTCTGCTATGTATCTAAACCTCAAGAATTGAATTCAAGTCTGTCTGTGTATTGATCTTTTAACCAACACTCTCTCTCTTTTCTTTTTTAATAAATTTTAGCTTAGTTAATAAGAATTGACTATAGCGTGTATTTTGGGTAAGATCTAAGTTATAATTGAACCTGGGTATGTGGTTAATCCTTTGGGATTGGAAGAACCTTTTCTTTTATATGATGAGATAAGATTCTCAATAATCATCATCATATCTGACAGGTGTGTCTGGACGGAGGCCTGAGGCTGGGTACTTTAAGGGAACTGCGTTGTTTGGACTTCTGAGTAACCTGTATGGTAATATAGAGGTTGTTTTGTGCTGGCTTGGAAAATCTAAGTATTGGAATATCCACCAGCGTTTGGGGTTTGTCTGCCCCGTTCTGTTTGCAGTTCACCCTGATTGAGTGACGTCAGCTGGCTCCAACAGGCAGCACCGTCACAGTAATGAACATGGTTTACTTCAAACCTAGAGGAAATAACCCCAAAGTGGAGCCAAAAGAGTTGGCATCAGTTAGTGCTCCCTCATGCAGGCTCTAAACCCTGGGATGAGTCAGTGGAAAGGAGGATAAGAGGAGGACACCATCAAAGCTGGCACCTAGAGCATTCGGACCGGTGGTCCTCGCACAAGCATCTACAGCACCAGCAACTTAGCAATAGAGGTGCCACCTATGCCCCCGATACAAAAGGTAATGCTGAGAGGCAGAATGGGTGAAGCAGAAACATAGGTCCAAATATCCCATGGGATCATCCTTCCGGGAGGACATAAAACCTCTCGCTTCCAAAGACTAAGTATTGAGGTCCTCCTCCAATATAGGGGCAGTACATGGTAAAGTAGTCCTGGTTAGACCACATCTGAAGTTCACCCTCAAAGTCCCAGAAAAACAGATTCATATGTGGTGCTTTACATACTGTGCAGGACCTGCCCTTCAAAGAAGTTAAGATTTTTAACCAAAAGACAGATGAGTCCTTGCACACTCAAAAGGACTGCAGGGCTACCCTCCACTCCCTGGCAAAATATACACCTGCCCCGAAGAGAGAAATTCCATAGGCAGTCATACAAAACTAGACCAATGGCTCAACAATTTTACCACTAGCAGCTTTGAGACACCCCATAAGAAGCAAAGGGTTCAGAAGTTCATTTCCCTGCACTTTGTCAACATCACCATCCCAATTCCAGCCCTTGGCTAAACAATATTTTTGACAGGAGTTCAAGAGCTGCCACCATTGGCCAATTTCCCCCACATCCTTTGGCGTTTATTTGGCACCCTTTTCCATACCTGAAGTGCAATAATGATGAACAAATGGGTGTTAAACATCATCGATTCCAGCTGTGATCAAATTTACCTCCATGACTCCTCCAAAGCCCCCCTTCCTGCTCCTTTTTAGGGTCCATTTCCAGGAGGAGATTCTCAAACAGGAAGTAGAATTCCTTCTACAGCAGCGAGCAGTAGACAGGGTATCTCTTCGGTACCAAGGAAAGGATTTTTACACAACATACTTTCGAGGCCCAAAAAGAAAAGCATCCGGAGACCCATCCTCTATCTCCGCCATCTCAACTACTTTATTCACAAACTGAAATTTTACGTGGTCACACTGGCATCTATAATACCATCCCTGGAAAAGGGCATGTGGCTTACAGGTCTCGGGTATGAAGGATGTATACTTTCAGATGGATGTTCACCTGGCTCTCAGACGTTTTCTCATGTTCATGATGGGCACTGACCATTTTCAATACAGAGTGGTCCCATTTAGCTGTGCTACTGCCCTCAGGATCTTTACCAAGGTTTTCTTGGTAGTAGCCCCCTTATCAGATGTCAT
Source organism: Platysternon megacephalum (assembly GCA_003942145.1). Taxonomy (NCBI): domain Eukaryota; kingdom Metazoa; phylum Chordata; order Testudines; family Platysternidae; genus Platysternon; species Platysternon megacephalum. The sequence goes on along the minus strand of QXTE01000020.1, from coordinate 12,437,554 downwards.
GACTTTGCTGTCCTCCCCTGTCTTGACGACTGGCTTCTTGTTGCCAAGACATGTCAAGATGCCTACATGTCAGCTTCGTAAGTGCTTCAGCTCCTGTCTTCCCTAGTCTGTCCTCACTCCACCACAGACTTCATTGTAGCATCCCTAAATTCAGTCACAGCGAGAGCTTATCTGCCAGTGGACAGGTTCCAAGGGATGAACAACCTTATAGATCAGGTCATGAACAATCCTTGAAGGTCAATCAGAATTTTGTCTGTCTTTCTCTCCTGGGATATATGGTATCATGTACTTGCGTCACGCTGTTCAACAGACTCCATCTTCGTTGCCTGCATGCGTGGCTTCAAACAATGTACTTACCAAACAGTCCATGAATGCCATAGTGACAGTTCCCACCAAAGTAACATCATCTCTACTATGGTGGAAAAATCCTCACAAAGTATGCATGGGCATTCCCTTCTTTTCTTCACACTAGATAAGATGATCATTACAGTTGCCTCCTGTTTAGGCTGGGGAGCCCGCGTGGATAGCTGCATGGCGCAGGGTACTTGAATGTCCTGAGATGCCTGGACGCACATCAACTTTCTGGAATTTTGGGCAGTCCGAGAGGCTTGCAAATCCTTTCTCCCATTCATCCAATGTCACTGTTCTCATATAATGTCTCACAATGTGATGACTGTCTTTTACATCAACAGGCATGCAGGATCAAGCTGTATTCTCCTCTGTGCAGAAGCAGTCAATCTATGAAATTGGTGCATCAGCAATTGAATCACCGTGTTGCCAGTTGACCTTGTAGGGAATCAGAATATGCTGGTCGACCTCAGCAGACATTTTATCGACCATGAGTGAGAGCTATACATTCTGTGGTAAACAGTATTTTTTGCTTTGTGGGAAACTCCCACAGGACCTGTTTGCCTCTCAAATGAACTGGAAGTGCAACATGCACTATTCAAGAGGAGACCTAGGTCACATTCTCATGGCGATGCTCTCCTTCTTTTATGGTCAGATCATCTGAACTATGCCTACCCTCCCCTGCCACTCCTACATTGGGTCTTATGGAACATTCATCAGGATGAGGCATGAGTCGTCCCCATTGCCCCCAACTGGCCTAGACACTTTTGGTTCCCAAGTCTCCTACACATGTCTCTGTCACTGGTCAACATTCCGCCTTTTTCCAATCTGCTGTCCCATTCATACTCTGAAGCCATGCAAAGCATCCTTACTAATAGTCAAAAAGATTCTACTAGGAAATACGCTTCCACGTGGCTAATAGCGTTTCCAACTGGGCACAATAGTAATTTATATGCCCTATGACTATCTTCTTTCCATCAAAACATCTGGTCTTTCCATCAACTCTTTGCTACCAGATGGACTTATAATCAGTGTATGCCACCCACCTTAACATGATTACTCAACTTTGTTCACCCATCAGCTACCAGATTCTGGAAGGACCTAGTTAAACTCTTTCTGCCACTAAGGAAATGTACTCCTCCATGGGACTTAAACCTTCTTTTGGTGCTCACCAAGTTACCCTTCGAACCACTATCTACATGTTTAGTGTCTCTCTTCTCTCTGAAGGTTCTATTCCTGGTAGCCATCACCTCAGCTAGGAGGGTGGGTGAGCTCAGAGCACTGATGGCAGATGTGCCATGCATCATAGTCCATAGAGACAAAGTTTCATTTCATTTACATCCTAAATTCACCCCCAGAATTGTTTAGGAGTTTCAGTCAATCCACTTACTCTGTTTTTTCTGAAACCACGTTCATTTGAAGAGGAAAAGAGACTTCAGTGAGCTAGCAAACAGGAGCAGCAAGTGGGAATTTTCCAAAGCAGTTTACAGAGGGAGTATGAGAGGCAGATGTGTGTGTGCATTCGTTGCAAGCACCTCAGGGCCTTCAGTGACTGAGCACAGTCTCTCGAGACCAGAGTGATTTAATTGAAGGAGCTAAGAGCAACAGAGATTTTTCAGGGACACAGCAGAGTGGTCCTACTCCTAGTCTGACAGCCTCTGTGCTGTTGAGGATGAAAGTCTCTGGGAAGTAGAACATCAAGCTGGAGTGATGGGAAAACACCCAATAATTAGGACCCTTGTTCCAGATGATTTTATGATAGCCTCTTGCAATGAGGCTGCTACTCTGAGGGAGAGGACCCCGTTATTAGGAAGAGACAAGTAGTACTAAATGGGGATTCGATTATTAGAAATATAGGTAGTTAGGTTTGTGATGACTGGGAGGACCACATGGCGTATTGCCCACTGGATGCGAAGGTTGCAGACCTCTCGAGACATCTATATAGATTTATATGCGGTGCTAGGGAGGAGCTGCTGGTTGTGGTACATGTAGGTACCAGTGACACAGGGAAAGGGTAAGGTAGAGGGCCTGGAGGTCAAATTTAGACTGCTACCATGATCTCCATGGTAGCATTCTCTGAAATGTTTCCAGTTCCAGAAACGCAGGCAGAACTGCAGGGAGTCAATGCGTGGATGAAATTATGGTGTTGGGAAGAGAGATTTAGGTTTATAACTAGGGGACTGTCTGGGAAAGGAGGAGCCTATATAGGAAGGATGAGGGCTCCACCTAAAGCAAACAGAACCAGATTGTAAAACTAAGAAGATAGCAGAGGAGTTTTTAAACTAGGCGCTTGGGGGGAAAGCCGACAGGTGTGGAGGAGCACGTGGTTTGGTCAGAAACATTCCTTAGGGGAGGATTTATTAAAGGGATACTCTATATCCTAGTAAAGAGGAGAGAATAGAAGTTGATAAACAAGAGTCCCATTTGATTACATCACAGGAAGTCAGACAACCAAATAATGACAAATTTTGTACCTGCTTGTATACAAATGCTAGAAGTCTAAATACTAAGATGATGAACTGGTGTTAAATGAGTATATTCATATAATAGGCATCACAGAAACTTGGTGGAGTGATGACAATCAATGGGACATAGAAATACCAGTGTACAAAATATATAGGAATGATAAAGCAGGTTGGGGGGGTGGGGTGTAGTGTAGGAGTCAAATATAGTAAAGAATGAATGAATGAATCTCAGTGCCATAGAATCTCTATGGATAACATTTCCATGCTTGAATATTAAGAACAAAGCAGTAGGAATTTACTTCTGACCACCTGACCATGACTGTGACAGTGTTTGTGAAATGATCAGGGAGATTAGAGAAGCTACAAAAACAGAAAATAGAATAATAATGGGAAATTTCAACTATTCTCATATAAATGTCACCTTAGGAAGGGAGGCAGAGATATGGTGTCTAGACACCATATATGACTACTACTTGGAGCAGCTTGTCCTGCTGCGCCCCCATCCCCCTCCAGAGGAGAGGTAAATCTTAATTTAGTCTTAAGTGAAACATAGGATCTGGTCCAGTAGGTGAATATACCTGAACTGCTCAGTAATAGTGAAGTTAATGTAATTAAATTTAATGTCCTTGTAGGGATGTAGGGAACACCACTGTAGCATTTAACTTCATGAAGGGGAACTATATAAAACTGAGGAAGCTAGTTAAATGGAGATTAAAAGAAACAGTCACAAGGGTGAAATGCCTGCAAGCTACATGGAGACAATTGAAAAACACCATAATAGAAGCTCAAACTAAATGAGTACCCCAAACAAACAAAAAACAGTAAGAGGACCAAAAAATGCCACCATGGCAAAACAGCAGAGTAAAAGAGGCGGTTAGAGGCAAAAAGGCACTCTGAGGAAAATAGAAACACATACTCTAGTAAGTCAAGTGTAAGTATAATTAAGGAGGTTAAAAAAGAATTTAAAGAGCAACTAGCAAAAGACACAGAAACTTATGTACATCAGAAGCAGGAAGCCTACAAAACAATCACTGAGGCCACTAGATGATCAAGGTGCTGAAGGAGCACTCGCGGAAGACAAGACTATTGCAGGGAAGCAGAATGAATTCTGCAGAATCACTGCAGAAGATGTGACGGAGATGCTCATGCTTGAGCCATTCTTTTTAGGTGACAAATCTGAGAACCAGTCCCAGATTGTGTCAGTAGAGGTGGTTTTGGAACAAATTGATAAATTAAACAGTAATAAGTCACCAGAACCAGATGGTAGTCGCCCAAGAGTTCTGAAGGAGTTCAAATATGAAATTGCAGAACTACTAATTGTGCTATGTAACCTATCGCTTAAATTGGCCTATTACCAGAAGATAGCTAATGCAATGCTGTTTTAAAAAAAAAAAAAAAAAAAAAAAAAGGGTTCCAGAGGTGGTCCTGGGAATTAAAGGCCAGTGAGCCTGAAATTTGGTACCGGGCAAATTGATTGAAACTGTAGTAAAGAACAGAATAATCAGATACATAGATGAACACAATATGTTGGGGAAGAGTCAACATTGCTTTGTAATCATCAATCTATTAGAATTTTTTGAGGGGTCAACAAGCATGTGAACAAAGGGGATCCAGTTGATATAGTGTACTTGGACTTTCAGAAAGCCTTTAACAAGGTCCTCACCAAAGGCTCTTAAGCAAAGTAAGCAGTCCTGGGTTAAGAGGGAACAGCCTCACGTGGCTCAATAATTGGTTGAAAGATAGGAAACAAAGGATAGGAATACATGGTCAGTTTTGACAATGGAGAGAGGTATATTGTGGGGTCTCCCAAGGATCTATGCTGGGACTTGTGCTGTTCAACATGTTCATAAATGATCTGTAAAAGTAGGAGGTAAACAAAGTAGGTGGCAAAGCTTGCAAATGATACAAAATTACTCAAAGCAGACTGCGAAGAGTTAAAAAGGGATCTCACAAAACTGGGAGATCAGGTGGCGAAATGGCAGACGAAATTTAATGTTGAGAAGTGCTAAGTAATGCACACTGGAAAACATAGTCCCAACAATACATGCAAAATGGTGGAGGTTACCACTCGGGCTGCATATTACTCTGCTGTCAGCGGTCACATGTCTCCCCCCCCTCATGGAGTTAGAGTATTATAGTACATCACATGCAAGTAAAGCCATTCAGTGATTTATAGGCATCATTTGTGCAAGCTTCAAAGCCTAAAGGCTCTTAAGTTTATTAATGCCATGCACTACAGGCATAAAAGTAAGTTAATTTTAAGCCTGATTTTTCTTATGTCACCTGACACTATCTGAAAACTTTTGGGACAAATAGTATTAGGCAAAATTTTCAAAAGCACCTAAATCACTTAGGAGCCTAATTCCTATGCCAAAGGTGACTTAGGTTCTTAAGTTCCTCAGTGCCTAAGGTCACTTTTGAAATGGGATTTGTGCTTTTCAAAATTTTACCCATTAAGCAAGCAGGGATTCAACCATGTTTTTGTGTGAAGAACATGGTGTATCTTCCAAAAATAATGGCATTTACTCTGGGTATAGAATGAGTTTGGAGAATTTACAAGCAAATTAGTTGTTAAAATTAATTTTAAAGTGCGTCCTTTAAAAGTTTAGCACTCAGTGTCAGGCCTTTTCTTATCCATATGATCTTAAGAGAATAATGCAGATGCCTCAAACTTCACAAATAGATAAAACTAATGTCTCAGGACTGGCTACACTTAAGACTTTTTAAAATAGGATTATTGGATATTCTTTACTGTTATACCTCATTACTGAAAGATTATCCTTCACCAAGGCTGTTCATTGACACTGAGCAAAAAACAAACAAACAATCTTGCATGTCTTTAAAAATTAGTTTATCCTAATTGGGCCCACAAGTGTATTATTATTCACTATTCATAACTTTATGCTAGACAAAGTTATGCAAGCTTTGGAAAAGCTGTTTCCACACTGCTGCAGGTGACAAAATGTTGGGAAAATAGGGAAAACGATGGGGGGGAGGGTACGGAGAAACTGAATAAAATTGTAGTAGTTGAAAATGAACATTGCTCTAACTGCTATTGTTCTCTGAACTCAGATTATACATTTTAGTTATTTCCTATTCAGTCACGGGCGTAATGAGGTGTGTTGGGCCCGAAACCACTAGGCTTTTTAACTAGACCAGAGGCTTATTTGAGTTTGGTAATCTCTCTTTGGAACACTGGAAGCTACCATACTGACTATGGACTATTACTATAACACACATGCGGAAAGTACAATAAATAATTTTACTTTATCATTTTCAAAAATTATAACTTTAAGATGTGTAATCAATTTCTATATTTTATATGAAGACTTTCATTTGTGTTCAGCAGGACTTTTTTTAAAATTTAAGTTAGTTATTTGCAAACATTTTTTTCCTAGCAAGTAACATACTCTTTCTCTTACAGAAGGAAAAGGAGAAAAAGAAAGATGAGAAGAGGAGAGAGAGGGAATCAGAAAAAACATTGAAGCCCCTAACAACTGAAAAGGTAAGACTACTTCATTTTATTTCTTTTAATTTACAAATGGATACAGTATTAGGCCATGTATTGTGCCTGGAGTTAGTTAGATGTATTTGAAATATAAAAAGATGTCTGAATAATAGTCCAAATTAACTACTTTTAATGGTTCATGAATACTTGAGTGACTGTCTGACCTGCAAAGACTGACAATGACAACTTTCCATCCATTTGATGGGACAGGGAAAGAAGGGTTTGTATTAAAATGTTTATCTGATCCTAGTAAAATAACAGTTGACAAGAATTAGACCTAGATGGTTAAGGTTTGAAAAATACACTATTGCACTCATAGTTACTGTGTATTTTTCATGCGTATGTTTTTTTTAAAACGAGATCTATGCTGTTGACTAGTGTCAAAGTTTACATACCATGAGAGCTCTGGTCTGTAGATGCAGCACAGATATGTATCTGAAATTAATTTGTATAATAATATGGATTCACTGCTACAGTATGTTATGGAACTCTGTCATGGATTGAAGAAATAACTTAAGTGAACACCAAGGAGGGAGAAGAATTGTTTAGTGATATTAATAGCTAAAACTAGGATGATGTTTATTTCTGAAAGTAAGCTGAATATCAGAATAATATTCCAAATATCAAGGTCTTTGAGATTGTGCAATGGAATTAGTGGAGTCTGCAGTACTAAGTACAGTTAGGACTAGACTGGAAAAATAACAATAAATACTTTGTAGGAAACAATCCTGGCAGAGGAATGGACTAGATGTAATGGCTTTCTTCCCTAACCTCTGTAATTTCTGTGACTTTGTAAGTATGTGTTTAAGAACAATTTGTTTAACTTTATTGTAGCAAGGAAATAAAGTAACTAGAACAGTATAATGTGGGGATAAAGTTTTAAATTGTTACCCATCTACACACATTTTTAATACTCTTTTTTTTAACGGAGACTACATTACTATGTACTTTATAAGAATAAATGTATTGTTAGCCGTGCTCACTCATTTAGTGAGATACTGATAAATGAATACCTGATCAATTTTATACATGAACCTACACAGTTTATCATTTGCAAGATTATTAAATAGCTCTAGTCCAAATAAATTCTGACTAAATGCTCTAATAGAACAACTCTCAAAGAAATAAACCAGTTCAATGTATTTACTTTTTGCACAGGCTGTGTGAAAACTTAATTGTTAACTTTACCAAAAGAACTACATTTCAAACTAAAGTATGTTTTCATGTCAAATCTGTTTTGATATAAAAAGTTCAACAAATACCTTTCTTGAAAGTATTTGTAAAGATGCTTTCTCTTGTGACAGATGATTCATGTCATCTGTGAAAAACAATTAGCATGTTTTTAGAACTTTTATCCTGCAGTGTAGTCCAATACTATATATACTTCATTGGAGTCTCTATCTGCCAGTTTATTTTTGCTGTGGCAATGTTGTCACAGCTGCATAAAAATACCATCTTTCATATGTTTTATTAATATTAAAGTATATTTTGTTCTGAATGTTCACTTGTCAAACTTTTTTGTCATGTCGTAACTAATCTGCCATGAATAATATCCCAGCATCTTGATACCAGAAATTCACAAAAACTTTCAAAACAGAAAAGTTTAAAAGAAGATATCAGAATGCATTGGTGTCATTGCTAGCATGAGCTTCTCTTAAGATATTTCAGGTAGTTGAAATGGAAGTGAGAGAGAGATTTTTTTACTGAACATACCAGAATGTAATAATAAAAAAGTAAAATACAACCAAGAAAGCTGAGGGTGTGGGGGACAGGGTTACTTTCCTTTTATAAACGTGTGAGATAGTAGCACACATTTAGTTCTCCTTCCCTTAGTACTTTTTTTTTTTTTATTTTGGATTCTGATGTATTCTTCAAGATTAAAAATTGTGGTATTGTCTTGTCCTTGTTTTAAGATAAATCTATTTCCAACAGTTATTTGTTGTATAAGATTTTGCCTGTTTATGTACTGGCAAGTCACCAACAAAATGTCTACAGTCATGATTCTATTAAGTTGTCCTCCTATTGGTGATTTTGTGTATTGTTTCTCAAAATGTGTGGGGTTGGGCTTCTTGATTATTCTCTGTCCATGGTTTTTTGTGTTTTTTTTTGTCAAGTCATTAGCTGTTCTGAAGAACATCTTGGAACTGTGACTTGAGTGTAACCAAAGAAAGCAATGTCTGCCTGAGGCCTTGTCTACACTACAAAATTAGGTCAACATAAATAGCTTTGCATCACCCTAGTTGTGCATGTGTCTACGCTAAAATTTGTCTCCCACTGATATAAATTCTCCATTATGCTGACTTAGTAACATCATCTCCCCAAGCCACATTGAGTCGTGGCTATCAGTCCTTCAGCTGCTGTCCCACAATGCCTAACACTGACTGCTCTGGTCACCATTGTGAACTGTATTGCCAAGGGGTCATATTGTTCGAAAACCCCTTTTCCCCCACCTGCTCCCCTTTCCCCCACCTGCCACCAACAATCTTGAATTGATTCTCGCTTTGTCCCACTGCAGTTTGTGCAGGAAATCATCTTTTCTTGTGGCTCTGCAAATACTGGAGGATTGTGAATCCTGTGCTTCCAGTGCTAATGACAATAGTGCAGAGTTGTGCAAGCTCCGTGCCTCTGTCAGACATGGCGAACAGTGACACGACCTGCGCAGGTTCATGAGATTTTCAAAATAGGCGTGAAAGTTATGGAATGGAGATGGCATTATGGAGTGGAGAAAATTGCATGATGGAACTTGACCACCGTGCATTGGCAAAACTTCTCAAAAAACAGTGTGCTGGACAGTGGTGAGCTACACATCAGGATACCTTTCCATGGTGCACTGCACTGTACATTGAAACAAGCACTCATGGACAGTACGACACAAAGAGCCATCTATGTGTGAGCACAAGATATATATTAACTGTGGTGGCTTTATGCGAATGTAACTTGCAGTGGCAAAAATTTGTAGTGTAGACATGCCCCGCGTTTTCAGTACATGTGAAACAATAGCTCTAAGGTGTGAACTACGCTGTTCATTTCAATGCGTGCCAAATCAGATGTCAAAGATGGTACTTTAAATGTCAGTATAGTTAACTATTTCACTGCTCATCTAAGCAGGTAATAAAGGAGAGAAAGTATTGTATCATATGAAGATCTACACAGTTTACTCTGAGGCCTTGCTTTCACTAGGAAAAAGGTGTATTTTTAACATGTTAGCTGATTGAGGAAAATCTCCCCAGAATTTACCTCAATCGGTTAAATTAAAAATACAGCTGCTTTGCAGCTGTACACTTTACATCAGGATTAACACTTTTGAACTCGTTGGCTTTTTTTCCTAATGTGGACGTGACCTTATTGACTGCTAGTTTGGATAGGCCTTTAATAACGCATGAGGGACAAAGTGGGTCAGTTAATATCTTTTATGGGATTAACTTCTGGTGGTGAGAGAGACAAGCTTTTGAGCTTATACAGAGCTCTTCAAGTCCCTAAAATGAGGGCCCAACATGACTACAACACTATATATTTAATAACTCATGTCAGGGTTGAAGTGTGTGGGGGGTGGGGAAAGGGATCACTTCATTTTCTTGAAAGCAGGGTTCAAGATCCAGAGGTTTGTGATAAGATTTTTTTGTTCATCTCTTAGGTTTTCCCCATTTTTTTTAGTTTGTGGGAACAAGGCAGACAAAGCCAAGCACTGAAGCTAATGCTATTGTTCCAAAATATGGTGGTAATGATGCTGATTGCTTTGTGTAATGAGGCCTTGTAGCCTCAGGAGTCTTTGAGCACTGACAATGTTTGGCTACATTAAGGGAACTCTGTCCATTAAAGAACTTTACCTTCCAATCAAGTTTTAAAGTATATTACCTTTACTTTGAAGAAATGTCAGGATATAAATGAGCTGTGTGTTGTAACTTACCTTTTACACATTGATTTCCTAATTGGCTTTGAGACTCTTGTAGTGACTCTATGCTTTTGTTCTTGATCCTCAGAGGATTATTGTTCCAACACAGCTCTCCCCTTCCCTAAAAATACGGTCTGTCAAGCTACTCCTGTGTCTTACATCTTTAGGATGAGACTGGCAAAATTTCCTTAGCTCTTAAAGTGTTTGGATCCCTAAGGGTGGCAGATAAGTTGTGTTGTGAAAATTAAAATGTTAATGATTGAAAAGTGCTTGGAAGTGGGGTGTGTTGTTGTTTTTTTTGCAATCTCTTTATTCAGTGTATTCCACTAGTTTTGACTGACCTCAGCTTAAACAGCACTGAGACTTGAATGGTTATTAATGTTTTTTTACTGAGTGATTATGGTTAGAAAGGGGACTGTTAAAGTAGTATCACTTTATCAATAGATTTGCTCCAGTGTGTTTTTGGTGTATCTGCTTGTTTCAGTAACAAAAAATATTTTTTCTACTTCTGTTGTGCAGAATTTATAAAATATAGAAAAATGGGGTGGAGTCTATTCTATTTTATGCAATATCAGCAGAATTCTTAATCAAGTTCCAGTTGCATCCCAAACTTATCCCTGTGGAAACTTTAAATCTTGCTGAGGACAGAATTTGGCCCTCAGAATCTTTGACTAGTAAAGATGTGCACACTGATAATGTAGCTATTTTCTCATCTCAGGTTGAGTTTTTGCAGGCCTGGCGGCTAGGGAAAAACACCCTTTAAATTGTAAACAGAGAACATTTACTCTTGAAACCTTTGAGACATAATTGTCATGGAGTATCCATTATGCCATTGTTTTTGCAGGCTGACTTTGGAGAAGAACTATGCTCTAAAATTAGTGACCAGGGTTGTTCTTCATTTTGCTCGCTTTAGGGATGAGACTGAGCAGGGACATAGCATCTCCAAGGGACAGCCAGCTAATAGTCCTCAAAAATACCAGTAATGCTAGTCATGTTCAGTAGATGTATAAATAACAATTATTTTATTACAAGGATACAATAACACATTCAAATTAAAGTTTTCAAAGTTTAAAAATCCATTTGGCAGGGTGAATAGGAATCTTTTCCAGGTGAGTTCTATCAGTTGAGTAAATGCTAAGCTTGCATTTAAAAATAAAAATATTTCTAGCTATTATGGGTTCAAAGAGTCGTCCATGTGTGAACCAACTGTAATCAATATAGTGCTATCTTCCAAAGTCTGCAGTCTCACAGATCCAGTGCCACCTCCTGTTATCCATAGTTGCTGTCAAGGTGTCACCCCCACTCTGAACTTTAGGGTACAGATGTGGGGACCTGCATGAGAGAACCCCTAAGCTTATTTCCCAGCTTAGATCTAGTAGCTGCCACCACCAAAGAGTTTAAACAAACGTTTATGGGAGAGTCATTTGGAAACTCTGTCTTCCCCCAGTCTTTATCCCCCTTTTCCTGGCAGGTTTGAGACTGATTCACCTCCCACCAATTCCTGGTGAGCCCAAAAACACTTGGATCTTAAACAAGGAAAAATCAATCAGGTTCTTAAAAGAAGACTTTTAATTTAAGAAAAAAGGGTGAAAGGAATACCTCTGTAAGATTAGCATGCAAGCTACTCTCATAGATAACAGATTCAAAACACAGAGGATGTCCCTCTGGGCAAAAACTTAGTTACACAAAGAAACCCAATTTGATTCTCCCTCTATGCAAAAGAAGTCACAAAAGAAAATAAACATAATCTAATACATTCCTTCTCTAAACACTACTTTTAAGAAATGTTAGATGGCCGATTCCTGGATCCTTCACTCCGGCACAAACTTTTCTGAACAGACAAGACTGATTTCCCTCCTCCCTCTTTGAAAACATCTTGTCCCCTCATTGGTTCCTCTTGTCAGGTGTCAGCTAGGCTATGTGAACTTCTTAACCCTTTACAGGTAAAAGAGGAATTAACCCTTAACTGTCTGTTTATGACAGTTGCACCACAGTGAAAAGTGGTCAGAATCTTATCAGTTTTACTGCAGCTACACCTCTACCTCGATATAATGCTGTCCTCGGGAGCCAAAAAATCTTACCGTGTTATAGGTGAAACCGCGTTATATTGAACTTCCACTGGAGTGCGCAGCCCCGCCCTCCCGGAGCACTGCTTTACCGCGTTATATCCGAATTCGTGTTATATCGGGTCGCGTTATATTGAGGTAGAGGTGTATTTAGAACCCTGTGGGCAGTAGTGATACTGACAGAACTCCTGTGGGTTTAAGAGTTCTATTATGAGCAGCAGCTGCAGAAGCAGTCACTAGAGCACTAGTAGACATTTTCCCATTGCAAGAGCCAGAAGGCTAGAGGACGGGCAAAATAGCAGAGGCCCCTCTTCACACTCTTTTTTTTTTTTTTTTTTTTTTAGCAGCCAGGTGCCTCTGTGGTATGATCTCATTAGCGTCTGATCAACTTTCAAGCTCCTTCCTTAGTTCCTTACCCCCTCTTGCTGCGATGAGTATATATGGGAGATCACTACTTCATTTACTCCTTTTACAGACTCCTTGATGATGTGGGAGGGTGGTGTCTTCACTACTCTATACCACCGTCCGCTTTTGCAAGAGGTTTTTCTGCTACTGTATCCCTCATCCAGCCCCTGGTATTTGAGTCTTCAATGAGTAGCTCATTCTCCTATCTTGCAAAGAAATAGTGAGCAGGGCTTATGATTTATCAGACTTCTTCTAGCTGGGTACTGATAGGAAAATGGATTCCTGAGTGAAGACTGGGATTAGCACTTTAGTAGGAATTCTAGCACTCTTCTCTGACCCCAGCTTCTGGGAAAGGGAAGGAGGGGTTATTATCTGCGTGTTGTCGCTAGATAATGCCCCTCTAGCCATCATTTATCTGGATATGTGGATGACTAGTAGGTTTAGTTATCTGTTAGATATCTGGTGTAAAGCCCAGAGTTCCCCATGGGAATCTTCCTGTTTAACACCTAAACTTCTTAAACGTATTTTAGGATTTATTCTCCAAATAATTAGAAGTACCTAAAAACACTTCCCTTATAAATGATAGGGCCCTGACAGTTGACCTATTTTTCTTCTTTTACTAGAGTCTGGTGTTTATAGTCTTCTTTTGTAACCAAATTTTAAATTACTTTAAAAAGTTATCTAAATATAAGATGTTGGGTTCAAGTGGATAGTGGTCAAAATCTGATTTTGAATGTCTGAATTAATTTAAGCGGTAAAACTGTAAATACAGAAACAAGATATTTAAATATTAAATCTGAATAAAATTATGTCCAATTTAAGTCTGTTGTGGATGGACCTCTTCAGTTACTATTACCTGTTATTTTTTAGTACAAAATATGTTCTGAACCTTTCATTTTCTTAAAAAAACATTTGATTACATGAAGTTGTATAAACAGAATTTTATTTCAAATTACATTTGAAAAGCACTTCGCTTTACATCAATGAGCAATAGGTACATCTGTGGATAAATTAAAATACTATATGCTGTGTTGATCGGACATCTAATTGGACTCTGGAAACATTACATCATATACTGAAAAAAAATCTGTTTAGGACAAAAACAGAAGCATCCACATGGCCATCTTTTGTACATATTTTGAAAACTTTGCCTCTGTGCACTCCCAGTCCCTATTCAAACCCAAATTAATGGTGGTAAATTTGCAAATAATTTTACTTCTGCAGTTTCTCTTTGAAGTCTGTTTCTGAAGTTTTTTTGTTCAAGTATAGCTACTTTTAAATCTGTTATAGAATGTCCAGGAAGATTGAAGTGTTCTCCTACTGGCTTTTGTATGTTACCATTCCTGATGTCCGATTTGTGTCCATTTATTCTGGACACAAATAACTAAAACTGCAGAACTAAAATTCATTTGCAAATTTAATGCCATTAATTTGGGCTTGAATAGGGAGTGGGCTGGCTCACTTACAAAAGCAACTTTGCCTCTCCTGGAATTGACACCTCCTCGTCAATTATTGGGAGTGGATTACATCCACCTTGATTGAATTGGCCCTGCCAACACTGGTTCTCCACTTGTGAGGTAACTCCCTTCTCTTCATATGTCAGTATAATAATGCCTGCCTCTGTAATTTTCACTCCATGCATCTGAAGAAGTGGCTTTTTTACCCACGAAAGCTTATGCCCAAATAAATCTTAGTCTTTAAGGTGCCACCAGACTCCTTGTTGTTTTTGTACTTATGTTTGTTTTAAACCTACTACCTACTAATTTCATTGTGTGACCCCTAGTTCTTGTGTTATGTGAAAGCGTAAATAACACTTCCTTATTCACTTTCTCCATACCATTCATGATTTTATAGATCTCTATCATATCCCCCCATAGGCACCTTTTTTCCAAACTGAAAATCCCAGTCTTTTTAATCTCTCCTCAAATGGAAGTTGTTCCATACCCTTAATCATTTTTCTCTCTACCTTTTCCAATTCTAATATATCTATTTTGAGATGGTTACAACCAGAACTGCACAGAGTATTCAAGGTGTGGGCATACCATGGATTTATGTAGAGGCAATATGATATGTTTTGTCTTATTATCTATCCCTTTCCTGATGGTTCCTAACACTCCGGTAGCTTTTTTGATTGCCATTACACATTCAACAAATGTTTTCAGGGAACTATCCATGATGACTCCAAGGTCTTTCGTGAATGGTAACAGCTAATTTAGACCCCATCATTTTGTATATATCAGGGGTGGCCAACCTGTGGCTCTGGAGCCACATGTGGCTCTTCAGAAGTTAATATCTGGCTCCTTGTATAGGCACCGACTCCAGGGCTGGAGCTACAGATGCTAACTTTCCAATGTGCTGGGGGGGCGGTGTGCTCACTGCTCAACCCCTGGCTTTGCCACAGGACCCCCACTCCACCCCTTCCCGCCCCCTACTATGAGCCTGCTGTGCCCTCACTCCTCCCTCCCTCCCCCTCCCCCCCAGCCTCCTGCACGCTGTGAAACAGCTGATTGTGTGGTGCGGGGAGGGATGGGGATGCGCTCATCGGCAGGGCTGCCAGTGGGCAGGAGGCGCTGGAGCTGATGGGGCGGGGGGCTGCTGATGTTTTACTGTGGCTCTTTGGCAATGTACATTGGTAAATTCTGGCTCCTTCTCAGGCTCAGGTTGGCCACCCCTGGTATACATAGTTGGGATTAGGTTTTGCCAATGTGCATTACTTTGCATTTATCAACATTGAATTTCATCTGCCATTTTGTTGCCCAGTCGTCCAGTTTTGTGAGATCCTTTTGTAACTCTTAACGTTCTGCTTTGGACTTAACTACCTTGAGTAATTTTATATCATCTGCAAACTTTACCATCTCACTGTTTACCCTTTTTCATGGTCCTTTATGTCAGTTAAGAGTATTATTGATTGGTTCCAACATGGCAGATCCCAACTCCAAGAAGCATGGGTTTGAGATTTGCATTCTGTCCGGCAGTTTTGCTGGTATCTGTGCACATTCGGTGCCTGAAGCGTTTAGCTAAGAATCACTCGCCAACATGTTCCACCGTCTA
Organism: Platysternon megacephalum; assembly: GCA_003942145.1. Lineage (NCBI taxonomy): Eukaryota > Metazoa > Chordata > Testudines > Platysternidae > Platysternon > Platysternon megacephalum. The sequence goes on along the minus strand of QXTE01000020.1, from coordinate 12,421,819 downwards.
TAGTACAATTAATACTGGTGACCGGAAGAGGAGAGAGAATAGACTACAGGTTCTTCTGTTACAATAGGCCTTATCAACCACACCTCAGGGATCTGATAGATAGATATAAAGGATATAAGAAGAGTAGGGGACCTGAATCAGCTCTGGCTATTTTGGGGGCCAAGAAATTGCCATCAGCGAAGGCGTCTGCTTCGGCTCCAAGCTCCACTGCCAAGTCAACTGAGCTTCCAATAGCACACCCTCGGACCAAATTTGGTTCAGTCTTCTTCTGGTGCAGACACTCTAAGGTTCGTCAAGAAGACTTACCAAAACTGACTACAGGAACTCTTCACTTAAAGTCGTCCCGGTTAACGTTGTTTCGATGTTAAGTTGCTGATCAATTAGGGAACATGCTCGTTTAAAGTTGTGAAATGCTCCCTTCTAACGTAGTTTGGCAGCCGCCTGTTTTGTCTGCTGCCTGCAGGAAGAGCAGCCCATTGCAGCTAGCTGGTGGGTGGTTGGAACTAGGGTGAACCAGCAGCCCCCCTATCAGCTCCCCACTCCCCTAAGTTCCCTGTGCAGCAGCTGTCCCTCCCCCCACTGCCATGTGCTGCTCCTGCCCTCTGCCTTGGAGCTGCTCCCAGAGACTCCTGCTTGCTGTACGGGGGGTGGGGGGAAGAGGGAGGGCTGTCAGGGTGTTCCCCCTTTTCCCTGCTCCTGCACCCCGCTTACCCCATCTTCCATAGAGCAGGGGGGACACATGACGGAGGGAGGGAGCTTCTAGGCAGTAGCTGCTGTCTCAGGTCTCAGCAAGCTGATTTAATTAACAAGGCAGTGTACTTAAGCCTGGGGTCAGCTACTTAAAGGGAAAATGTGCATTTTTTCTCTCTCACACAGGGTGTCTCTGTCTGCCCTCCCTCCTTTCCTTCTGCCTTGTAGAGTGTTGTGAGAGTTAACCCTTGAGGGCTAGTCAATTGCTAGTTCATTTAGCAGTAAGGCATTCCCTGGGAAATATCCCACCTTCTGACCCCTCCACCTCAACCAAGCTTCACAATAATCTCTGTGTACCACTATTAAATTAAAGATTTGAGATTTGCATTCTGTCTGGCAGTTTTGCTGGTGTTACGGCACAGGATCATGTGGATCCACACCTCTTAACAGATCTCACCTGATAAGAGACGGAGATGAGGGACTGAGCGTGAGGGCTCTTTGGAGCTGATACCCCTACCCCCTAAGAGTCCAGCTGGCTTGTTACTCTCCATGTTTCAGATCCCTGAATCAGCTATCTCTGTTTTCTTTGTGGTCAGATCTGGGATTAGATCCATAATAAGATGTGGAGCCGTATCAGAGACTCGTACTGGAAACTGTATTCCTTGAGCAAAGGCTTCCTCCTCAGAGTAGTAATCCTGGACAGCCTAAGTATCAACCAGGTGATATGATTTTAGGTTGGGGGACTTGACAAGGCTGGCCCATGCCACCTTGGATGTATTGGCCATATTGGCCAACTACTGCTTATCAATACCGTACAGGAAAATTTGATTCTCTAGTGCTGGAGTATCATCAACTTTAATCTACAGATTCAAGGGTGCTGGATCCAAGAACAAGGGAATGTTCCCTTTCCTTGCCACAGCATGTACTTATGGAAGAGGAGATATCTCAGGATGAATCCTAAGATTTCATTGAACTGGAAAGTGGTCCACCTTACGATGATGATGTGGTAAGAATGACACCATTTTTTCTTTGAAGGATACAATACCGTTTCATGAGCTAGTTGATAGAATGGTATCCACTTTAAAAATTTCCATCAGTGGCTTTGGTGGAGGCCACACATCTAGTTTTTTGACGTTCTGGGATCTACGGCAAAGGCTAAAGTTTCGTTGCCCGTGTTAGAAGGGCTGGGGCAACCAGCAAAATCCCTTTAGTCTCATCCATTATCGTGCCAACCAATTTCAAAAAAGGCTAACAAGTTATTTCAAAACCTATGTGAGGGATTGTCTTGTTTTCATGTGCACCCTCAGCCTAATTCTGTTATAGCAGCAACATTCCAAAAATCAGGTTTTTAACCCTCTACCTCTTATGAGAGAGGGGGGGGGGAAAGTTGTACTCTCGAGGGAGAAAATTATTTTCTATATCTTCCTCAAATACTTGCATGGCAAACTATCAAGCAGCCATGGCCAGATCATGTTTCAACTGTGGGAGAAGATGTCGCACCAAGTTTCAGAAGAAGAGACCTTCTGTCTCCCCATTGAACATACAAATGACATTTTCTAACAAACATCCGTTTTGATGCTCAAGTTGAGAGCTGCAGCCACTCTTCCAGTCCATTCAAAACCTCCATCCATCTTTCTCTCTCCTTCTCTCTAGAGACTGCCTTTGTCATTTCTGCCAGGTTTGGGAGAAAAATAACATTGAACAATTGGGAATTAATGACATCTGGCTACACTATTCCCTTTCACTCCAGTCCCCAAACACCTTCCCCTTCCTTTTCAGGTACATCCCTCTACATAGGCAAGGGTTTTAAGTCCAAATACTTCCTAATATCGGAAAGAAAAGGTGGGGGAAGACCAATACTGGACCTCAAGTTCTAAACAACTTCATTCAAACTTTCAGATTCATAATGGTAACTTTTGTGTCCATAATACCATTGTTGGATTAAGGAGACTGTATTGCAATCCTTGTTCTCCAGGATGCTTATTTTCACATAGTTTGGCATCCTGCCCACAAGAGATTCCTAATGTTCATTGTTGGCCAAGAACATTTCCAATATAGAATACTCCCTTTCGGTGTTTCAACTGCTCCAAGCGTGTTTATGAAGATATTAGCAGTAATGGCAGCTTATCTGAGACAGACGGGAGTGATAGTCTTCCCATAGCTCAATGATTGGCTTCTCAAATCTCTATCCTATGAGGAAGTTCAAACAGCAATAAACAAAGCCATAGGTCTTTTCAAGATTTTGGGATTAAAGGTAAACATGGAAAAGGCCACTCTGGTCCCAGTGCAAAGTATGGTATTCACTGGAACACTGCTCAGTGCTAAGACTGCCAGAGCCCATTTACCTCTTTACAAGCTCAATACTATAGTAAATCTAATAACACAACTACAGACCATACCTAGAACAGTGAGATCATGCCTTCAGGTTCTAGATCACATGGTGTTGGGTAAGTTTGACACCTGATGCCAGACTGTACTTCAGAGGCATGCATACGTGGTTTAAGACAGTATACATACCCAGCAAGCACAGTATGAATGATATCATGTGCCAGCAATCCCTCTGCTATGTACATTGGCCAAACTGGACAGTCACTACGTAAAAGGATAAATGGACACAAGTCAGATATCAGGAACGGCAATATACAAAAACCTGTAGGAGAACACTTCAACCTCCCTGGCCACACAATAGCAGATGTAAAGGTAGCCATCTTACAGCAAAAGAACTTCAGGACCAGACTCCAAAGAGAAACTGCTGAGCTTCAGTTCATTTGCAAATTTGACACCATCAGATCAGGATTAAACAAAGACTGTGAATGGCTAGCCAACTACAAAAGCAGTTTCTCCTCCCTTGGTGTTCACACCTCAACTGCTAGCAGAGGACCTCACCCTCCCTGATTGAACTAACCTCGTTATCTCCAGACTGATTCTTGCCTGCATATTTATACCTGCCTCTGGAAATTTCCATTACATGCGTCTGACGAAGTGGGTATTCACCCATGAAAGCTTATGCTCCAATACATCTGTTAGTCTTAAAGGTGCCACAGGACTCTCTGTTGCTTTTTACAGATCCAGATTAACACAGCTACCCCTCTGATACTTGAGTGTGAATGATAGTTATAGTTCCCCGGGACATTTGTCAGTTATTAGACTGGTGGAAGAACCTGAACAGAATTTGCATAGGAATGATTCGTACCTCCCATTCTAATGAAAACTGTAGTGACCGATGCATCACTAACAGGTTGAGGGGCGCATCTGCAGGATCATTGATATAGGGCAAATGGTTGCTTTTGGAGTCCTTTCTTTGTATCAGTGTTCTAGAACAGTTTGAAATGCTTGTGCTCGTTTTCTACCACTACTGTTTTTATTGGATAAAGTGTTAATTCTCCTGTCCTGTCCCTAGATAATTGTACACTGTGGTTGGCTCTATTTAGGATGATTGTTGCATTTCAGTGGATGGTAAACTGTTCCTATATATGTATAGTCTGTGTAAAGCACTTGGAGTCTTACAAAAAGATTCAGAATAAATCAGTTAATACTTAGTAATTGTATTTTGGCTTTCATTCAGTGTTTTCACAGCAATTCATAAATCAGTTTTGAGGTTTTACTTTAAGGTTCATCTTTTAGACCTGTATCAATGGTCTTTAATTAGTTCCAAAAATAGAAAAATAGGAAAGACAATGTATTTTTTAATATCAACACTTCTCAGTTTTTCCAGGAGTTAATGTAAAGAATATATAAAAATGTAATGAAATGTTTTACGTACCTATGTCAGGAGAGCTGTAATTGTATAATTAGTTGCAGAACTGCTAATTTGAAACTAGAGGATCAATAGTAATCTTTTGGAAACAAATTCATGTGTTAAAAATTAGGCACGTTAATCAAGAAATATAGCAGCAAAATATGCATGCTCCTTCTTCAAGTGTGGCAGAATTGCACCTTAGCAGAACTTCAGAACCTTAATTTAAAAACTAAACCAAAAGGTTTTGACCGAATCTTATTTGAATGAGGTAAAATACAATTATAAGCAGTGCCTTATCTTCTTTATTTAGTAAGATGAAAGACGTGTCGTTGGCCTCAAACAAGCATTGAAATGTATTAGATCTGGAGTCAGAAGAGAGATGACGAATCTATTTGTATGTGCAGTAGACCTCATAAAACAAGCTAAGGTAAATGCAGTCTTATCTTGGATTAATAGCATGTTTAAAAAATGCAGGAGTAGTTAATTTATATTGCATGCTTTCTTTCTGAGGGAGTTTCACCTCTAAGTTTTGTAATGAAGAAATAAAATATTTCACTAGAAGTGGTAACTTTGTCCAGCTCTAGAACCTTCGTTAAATACACCTCTACCCCGATATAATGCGACCCGATATAACACGAATTCGGATATAATGCGGTAAAGCAGTGCTCCGGGGGGGCAGCGCTGCGCACTCCGGTGGATCAAAGCAAGTTCGATATAACGCAGTTTCACCTATAACACGGTAAGATTTTTTGACTCCCGAGGACAGCGTTATATCGGGGTAGAGGTGTAGTACAGATAGCCTTCAGTAAATGTCAAATTTCAATAGGAAGCTGCAGATAATCGGCCTGATGTTAAACATTGCTATAGCAACTGGAGCCAAGTCAAGTGATTGGCGTCAGGAAATAAAGATCAGTCTCTTACCAGCACTACAGTGTGTCACTATTTTATTTAATGATATCAGAGGATGTCAATAGGAGCAAATTAAGCCTCCTGAATCCCTTTGTCTTGAACGGAACTTGACAGAGAACTGGAGCATGGGTTTGCAATGTAGAGCAATCCGAATGTGAAATCTTCCACACAGCTGTGTGTTTGTAAGCACAGATTCATTGGACATCTATCTACAATACACTTCAGTGGGAAAACTGAAGGGAACTGAAAGTTGCTAGGCAAATTCATCTAGAAATTTCAAAAATACTGTTATCCACACAGTGACGTTTAGGAAAGGTACATTTTTCTTTACAAGAAAACATTTCCAACCATTACTTTTATTATATAGGTCTATAAAACAATGATTCTTCTGCAAGTGACAGTCCCTGTGGGTGCTCCACTTCAGGTGCACATGCACACTATGCACCTTCAGTTAGAGACGTCTTGCTAGCAGTGTCTGTGTGGTCCATGCATTCATCCTAGGTATCTTTGCACCCCATACTGAGGGTATATACGGCAGTGCTGAAGCAACTGCTGGTTCAGTTCCTTCTCATCTGCTTCTGGCCTGAGAGACAGCTCAGCAATGTGTATGTATCTAGTTTTAATAGTCTGGTGTTGTATATAGTTAACTGTTAGATTGTTAGGGATAGTGTTATGTTTATTCTGTAGATTTTATTGTATTTTCTTTACTTCCTTTATCCTCTCCCATTCTTCCCTAGAGAGAATGCCCTTGTTTACTGGTTTAGGGGACAAATAGCCTTCTCTGCTATTTAGGGGTCAAAAATCATTGAAGTTTTATGGAGGGAATACCTTAATCTCCCAGCTTCAAGGCATGTGGTAAACTATCCCCTTGAGCAATAGTCCAGACAACATGGTTTTATTGTTTAGGGAAATTTCATATCTCTTGTAAGTGCAGCATTTGTACATCCTTGCAGAGGAGTACTTGGAAAAATTAGGAAGACAAAGCTGCATGTGTTTCTCAGGGAGGGATCCATGAAAGTATCATTGGATCCCAGCCTGCCTAGCCAGCCCCCTTATGCATGAGGGCAGGAGGTCTGAGTGCTCTGTTAGGATCTGGTGCAACAGTCACATAACACAGTGGTCTCCAAAGTGGGGTGCGCAAGATGATCCATTGGGGATGCGGCAGGAGGAGCACCGCCGGAGGGGGGAGGTGTGGAAGGGTGGCCGGAGGAACGTTGTCCTAAGATTGGCCGGAATGCCGCCCCTTACAGTGTGCCAGCCACTTTACGAGGTAAAAACAATGATCATCTAATCAGATCTGACAAGAAGTTGGCCAAAAACATTCGAAATTATCAAAACTGTTTGAAATATGGATTTACATCCACTATTGTTAATGATGAACCTCGCCCTAAGTGTATATTGTGCCTTGAGATATTAGCTAATGATAGTATGAAGCCATCACAATTAGCAAGACATTTAAAAACTAAGCATCCAGAACATGAAGACAAACCTCTACTATTTTTTCAGTGATGTTTAAAGTCATGCGATACTCAATCCAGTACTTTACAGAATTTCACTAAACTTAATGATAAATGTTTAGAAGCCTCTTTTGAGGTTTCTTACTTAATAGAGAGAGCCAAAAAGCCACATACCATTGGGGAAACACTTGTTCTTCCTGCCGCGGTAAAAATGGATGAAATAATGCACGGAAAACAATATGGCGACAAACTAAAATGCATTCCTTTGTCAGCAAATACTGTTGGAAGATGCATAGAAAACATTGCTGAAGATTTGAAGAAACAAGTATTAGAACAAATTACGCACTGTGGGAAGTTTGCTATATAGTTGGATGAAAGTACAGATGTTTCAAACATGTCTCAGCTTATGGTATTTGCTAGATTCTGTTTCAATAATGAAATACATGAAGAACTACTTTTTTGTGAGCCACTAAAGGAAAGATGTACCGGAGAAGATATGTTCTCAACAGTAAATGACTTCTTTAATAAAAACAATGTTTTATGGCGAAACTGTGTAAGTGTAACCACTGATGGAGCGGCTGCTTTGACTGGAATAAAGAAAGGATTCCGGGGTAAGGTTACAGAGAGAGCACCACACGTGAAATTCATTCATAGGCAAGCTATTGCAGCAAAGAAGTTGGAGCCAGAAGTGCACAAAGTGCTACAGGATGTCATCAGTGTGGTTAATTTTATAAAAACAAGACCTTTAAATAGTAGAATCTTTACAATACTTTGTAATGAGATGGGGAGTGACCATGAAAATCTTTTGTACCACACATAGGTTCGCTGGTTATCTCGTGGCAAAGTGCTTAAAAGAGTTGTCGAACTTAAAGATGAGTTATGCATTTTTCTTTTACAAAAAGACATGTGTTCCAAATTTGCTGACCTTTTCTGTGATGACAAGTGGCTGTCAGTAGTATGGTACCTAGCAGATATTTTCAAAAAAATAAACACACTTAATCTGTCCATTCAAGGTAAAGGTGACGTTTTAACAAGGAGTGAGAAAGTAACTGCTTTTCAAAATAAACTTGTGCTATGGAGAGAGCATTTTGAAAATGGATGTTTGGAAATGTTTCCATCGTTATGTGATTTTTGTTGCCTAAAACGATGCAAGTGTGTCACCTATAAAAACTCTATCTGCACACTTAAAAAACTTGGAAACAGAATTTTCTAACCTGTTTAAAAATCTTCCAAACGAAGAGTTTCAGTGGGTTTTGAACTCATTTGTTAAAAATATAAAAATGTAACACCTTCCGATTACTTTGCAAGAACAACTGGTTGACATCAGGGAAGATGGAAATTTACTAGCCGAATTTCAACAAAAACCTTTGCATAATTGGTGGATGGGATTGAAAAATGAGTAAGCGCAGCCAATGTAGTACTTCTTCCATTTGGATCTACGTATCTTTGTGAGGCATCTTTTTCAGCTATGACAGCCATTAAAACCAAGGTGTGAAATAAACTGAACTTAAAATCAGACCTTCGAATCGCTGTATCACAAAGTGTTAAACCAAGATTTTCAAAAATAATGAAGCCTATTCAATCACATTGCTCATTAAAAATATTAATTTTTTTAGTAAGCAAAAAGGTTTTTTGTACCATTAATAAATAAAATAAATTATTTTAAAAATATTCATAGAATCATAGAATCTCAGGGTTGGAAGGGACCTCAGGAGGTCATCTAGTCCAACCCCCTGCTCAAAGCAGGACCAAACCCAACTAAATCAGCCCAGCCAGGGCTTTGTCAAGCCTGACCTTAAAAACCTCTAAGGAAGGAGATTCCACTACCTCCCTAGGTAACCCATTCCAGTTCTTCACCACCCTACTAGTGAAAAAGTTTTTCCTAATGTCCAACCTAAACCTCCCCCTCTGCAACTTGAGACCATTACTCCTTGTTCTGTCATCTTCTATCACTGAGAACAGTCTAGATCCATCCTCTTTGGAACCCCCTTTCAGGTAGTTGAAAGCAGCTATCAAATCGCCCCTCATTCTTCTCTTCTGCAGACTAAACAATCCCAGTTCCCTCAGCCTCTCCTCGTAAGTCATGTGCTCCAGCCCCCTAATCATTTTTGTTGCCCTCCGCTGGACTCTCTCCAATTTATCCACATCCTTCTTGTAGTGTGGGGCCCAAAACTGGACACAGTACTCCAAATGAGGCCTCACCAGTGCTGAGTAGAGGGGAATGATCACATCCCTCGATCTGCTGGAAATGCCCCTACTTATACAACCCAAAATGCCATTAGCCTTCTTGGCAACAAGGGCACACTGTTGACTCATATTCAGCTTTTCGTCCACCGTAACCCCTAGGTCCTTTTCTGCAGAACTGCTGCCCAGCCATTCGGTCCCTAGTCTATAGCAGTGCATGGGATTCTTTCGTCCTAAATGCAGGACTCTGCACTTGTCCTTGTTGAACCTCATCATATTTCTTTTGGCCCAATCCTCTAATTTGTCTAGGTCCCTCTGTATCCTATCCCTACCCTCCAGCGTATCAACCACTCCTCCCAGTTTAGTGTCATCTGCAAACTTGCTAAGGGTGCAGTCCACACCATCTTCCAGATCGTTAATGAAGATATTGAATAAAACCGGCCCCAGCACCGACCCTTGGGGCACTCCACTTGATACCGGCTGCCAACTAGACAAGGAACCATTGATCACTACACTATTGTTTATTTCCTCTTTATCTCCTTTAATTTCTATTTTTTGTTTTATACTGTACATGATATATTAGTACAGTAGTACATGTATATAATTTATACATAAATATACATATATTGGGGGTGCATGTTCAAAATTTTTTTACTGATAGGGGTGCGCGATCAAAAAAGTTTCGAGACCGCTGACATAACACACAGTCAACCTGTGGAACTTGTTGCCCAGGGATGCTGTGAAGGCCAAAAGTTTTATAAGAGGGTTCAAAAAAGAATTAGGTAAGATCATGGAGGATAGTCCATCAATGGCAATTAGCCAAGAGGGTCAGGGATGCAACCCCATGCTCTGGGTGTCCCTAAGCCTTTATCTGCCAGAAACTACAATTGGATGACAGGATAGATCACCCAATAATTGCCCTCTTGTGTTCACTACCTCTGAAGCATCTGGCACCGGCCACTGTTTGAAGACTGGAGAAGGGCAAACACAGTACCCATGTTTAAAAAGGGGAGCAAAGAAGGCCCGGGGAATTATACACCAGTCAGTCTAACGTCAATTCCTGGAAAGATACTGGAACAAATTATTAATCAATAAGCACCTGAAGGATGATAGTTATAAGGAATAGCTAGCATTGATTTGTCAAAAACAAATCATGCCAAATCAACCTAATGTCCTCCTTTGACAGGGTTACTGGCCTAGTGGCTGGGAAAGCAGAAGATAGGAGATACCTTGATTTTTGACACCGTGCTATATGACATTCTCATAAGCAAAGTAAGGAAACGTAGTCTTGAATAAATTACTGTAGTGTGGGTGAACAACTGGTTTGAAAGACTGTACTCAGAGTAATCATCAATTGTTTGCTGTCAAACTGTGAGAGTATATCTAGTGGGATCCCACTAAGGTCAGTCCTGGGCCCAGTACTGTTGAATATTTCAATTAATGACTTGGATAATGGAGTGGAGAGTGTGCATATAAAATTTGCAGATGATGCCAAGATGGGAGGGATTGCAAGCACTTTGGTGGACTCGATTAGAATTCAAAAGGACCTTGACAAATTGCAGAATGGGTCAGAATTCAAGAAGATTAAGTTCAATAAAGACAAGTGCAAAGTACTTCACTTAGGAAGGAAAAATCAAATGTATAACTACAAAATGGAGAATAAATGGCTCGGTGATAGTACTAGTGAAAAAGACCTGGGAGTTATAGTGGATCACAAATTGAATGAGTCAGTAGTGTGATGCAGCTGCCAAAAAGGCTAATATTCTGGGGCATATTAAGAGAAATGTCCTATGAAATATGTGGGAGGTAATTGTCCTGATCTACTCGGCACAGGTGAGGCCTCAGCTGGAGTACTGTGTCCAGTTCTGGACACCACACTTTAAGAAGGTTATGGAAAAAAAGGACAATGGTCAATTGTTCTCCATGTTCACTGAAGGTAGGACAAGAAGTAATGGGCTTAATCTGCAGCAAAAGAGATTTAGGTTAGATAGTAGGAAGAACTTTCTAACTATAAGGATAGTTAAGCTCTGGACTAGGCTTCCAAGGGAGATTGTGGAATCCCCCTCATTTTAAGTTTTTAAAATACCTTTCAGGGATGGTTCAGGTTTACTTGGTCCTGACACAGTGCAGGGGTCTGGCCCTACATTTTTATGATTCTATGAAATGGCCTTGTCTTCACTCTCCTCCTCCCCGCTGCCGCCTCCTCTTCTCCTCCCCCCCCCTCCCCCCATGCCGATGACTTCAACCATTTCCAAGAGTGTCCACAATTCTCTTCATAAAATCTACAAATTCCACTGGAAGAATATCTACATAAGCCATTGTATACTCTTCAGCTGTGGACTCTGGGACGTGTGGTACTTCCTATAAATGAGTAATTATTTGAACTGGTTAAAAGTGCATGGAGTACAGTACCTTCAACGCTTAGCCAAACAGTTGGCCGTAATGATCTTTTGCCATTTGGTCTGTTCCTGCGCGGCCACAAGGGCTTGACAGCCAGAGTGTCCAACATTGGAACAGACTTGATGAACCCATGTAATCGGGAGTCTGCCTCTGGGCTGCCTCCATCCCTTGTTTTATGGAATTTTATCTCGGATGTCACAAGCCGCCCGAAGAATGGTGTTCACTGGAATGTCTTGTGGCATTCTCGCGACATGTCCAAAAAGCATAAGGCACCATCTGTGGACAATGGCCCTGGTAATCTGTAGACAGGAGCAACCACAAACATCTACATTAAAAATGAAGTAATTCCACTTTATGCCCCATATACAATGTTGACATTTTGCATGGAAAGCCTCTAGCTTTGCCCAGTCTGAGCAGCGTAGTGTCCATGTTTCGCAGCCGTACAACAGTACGGGGAGGATACATAAATAAATCCTGAACTTGATTGTTGTGCTGAGATGATGTTGATTCCATATTCGTTGTAAACGACCCATGGCAGATGCTGCGATGCCAACCCAATAAAGAACATCCATGTGAGAGTTGGAAGAACTGGTGAGTATGGAACCCCAAATAGCAAAAGCTGGAGACTGCTTCGACAATTTCATTATTCAAAGACATTGGAATCGCAGGTTGACCTAGTCCTAGATTTTGCAGCTTTGTCTTTGATTATGAAACATGGAGGCCAGTCTTAGCCCCTCCTCCTCCATTTGCTGGAGTGCCTCGAAAAAACTGTTGGGGCTCTGTACTAGAAGAATGTCGTCAGTATAGTCAAGTTCTGAGCACGAGAGATCACCAATCATAATGCCTATTGACCTGATGGAATGCTGCATTATGAAATCCATTGCCCGACAAAAGAGTGCAGGGGCCAATACACAGCCCTGCCTGAAACCAGATACTGATTTAAAAGGTGCTGACATCCGATTTCCCAGACATACACTGGCAGTGATTCCATTATGCAGCTCTCTAATCAAGTCCTGAAGAATGGTAGGGACACCTATCACCTTTAAGGCCTTCCATAGCGTGACATGATCAACTGAATCAAAAGCAGCCTTAAAATCAATATACGCTACATGCAGGGGCTTCCTGAACTCATGGTGTATCTCCAACAAGCAGAGGGCTAAAATAGCACCTAATGTGGACTTGTTCCTCGTAAAGCCTGACTGTTGGGGGCAATGCTTCTGATGTAACAGACTCCAAGTGTGCCAGCAGAACATGCACAAACACTTTCCCTGGAATGCACAGCAAGGTGATCGGCCTGTAGCTCTTACATTCACTGTGTGGTCCCTTGCCCTTATAAAGTGAAATCACAATACCGTCCTTCCAGGTGGTTGGCAAGGTTCCAGTTCTCCACACCAGATGAAAGATGGCCAGAAGTGATTCCACTGTAGGGTCAATAGCAAGTACAGTACCTCCTACCTGCAAAAGGGCTGATAAGAGGTAATATATATATATCCGCTAACGGCTCAGAATTTTTATTTTCGCATTGACCTCCAAATTCTCTAGTAGATACTGCCAATAAAAGAACGAAATATCATTGATCCAAACCAGCCCCTCAGAATAAGGACCTTAATCTGCTTCATCTATTTGGGAGAAAAAGTTACTCATCTACTCGTCAGTTTAGAATAGTTAATTATCAGGCGGGTGTTCAGCTAGTCCCTTTTAAAAATGCTGGCCATGGATTTTAGTGAGTAATTGAAGTAAAGGAAGTACCAAAAAGTAGATTTCATTTCCCTTCTTATGAATATGCCTATCATTTTAAAATGGCTGAGATAATGAATTGCTTAGGTTTGGACAATTAAAGTTGTGGAGACCTTGTTAAAAAGTTTTGATAAAAAGCAAGTATGGGAACACCTGGAAAATCTGAATATATGCATATCAGTTATTTGAATAATTCACAACTGACCGTGTTAAGGGGGTAAAATTAAAGAACTTATTGAACCGTTGAAAGTTGCTTCTGAAAACTCATGGATAAGTGGTGTGAAGTACCAACATTTTGAAGAAAAGTGGTTTTGAAACCACTAAAAGTGATCCTGGCAAAGTCCAGGAAGTCTCGCGTTACTTTTTGATATTTACCTGCATGCTCCACAAAAACTACATATATCTTTTATTTACAGAACTATTAGTCTAGCATGTTCATGTGAGGAAAAATGTCTTGACTATAATATCTCAATTCTTACAAGACTGAAAATACTAACTGAATGATCTTCCTTTAATTACTAATATCTGAGTTCTAAATTCTGTAGTTATGAGGTCTGTATTTTTTAAAGAAACCTCATTAATCATAACAAATGAACTTTATAATTAATAATAATAATAATAATATATGGAGATATACCTATCTCATAGAGCTGGAAGGGACCCCGAAGGGTCATCGAGTCCAGCCCCCTGCCTTCACTAGCAGGACCAATTTTGCCCCAGATCCCTAAGTGGCCCCCTCAAGGATTGAACTCACACCCCTGGGTTTAGCAGGCCAATGCTCAAACCACTGAGCTATCCCTCCCTCCTAACTTTACTTTGCATAAACATTTAACCGTTTAACCTGACTTTCAAAAGTGCTGAGCAGCTGCAACTCTAGTTGAAGTGAGTGGGAGCTTCTGCTTCCCATCATCTCTGAAAACTGATGGTCACAGTATTAATTTCAATATTGACATTTGGTGTATAGAAAAAGATTATGGGGAAAGATGTTACCTAAAAACTGCTTTCCTAAATTAAGATCCAGTATTTTAATTACCGTTCCAAATCATTAGTGTAATTAATATACCTTACTGTTCCCTCTCTACTGTAAAATGTTCTGATACTTTTCTTTTTCTAGCTGTGATATGCTAGGCACATTGGCATTTATCTGGATGTTAACATTTAGTAAAATGTTCCAGGTCTGCTAGCGTGGCAGTTCTTGTTCATGTAGCATCCCTGAATCCTAACATTAAGTGACATTTAGTTTAAAAACAAAAACAAAAAAGAAAAAAAAATTACTTGACCAGTAATAGTAACATTGTATGTTTGGCCTTTGGTAATGCGGGTCAAAACAAGTCACAGACGGTCTTCATTCAGCAAAGAGAATAATCACAATTAGCATAACTACTTATCCATATTGGCAGGCTATCCTAGTATAAGGAGAAAGGAAATGGAAATAATGAATTGTGCAATCTGAAATTGGTTTGTTCAGCCAATCTTCTTTATAGTAGCATTTTATGTGCATTGTGCTTTTTCAGAATCATTACTCCATACTTGAGGGATTTTTTTTAGGAGTATGCAGTAGGGTGTAGCAGCACAGCCTTGTCCCCAACAAAATGGGGTGAGAGAGAACTCAGGCGGGGCTCTAAAATTACTTGTGGATAAAGAAGAAAGCAACCATCTGGGAGGAAGCTGTGCTCTTAACCCAGGCTGAGGAAGAAACTCCAAGCTGGGAATGCGTTACATTTCTTATGTTTTATTATTTGTTATATGACAGTGGTATAAAGGTCTCGGCAAGAGAGACCTGCTTTGGCTGAGTTGTATTACTAGTCTGGAGCGTGCTTGACCCGCCCATCCACCAATAGAAAAGCTGAGATTCTCCTTTCCAGAGATGTCTAATTCAGTCTTCATTTCCAAAATCCAGAGGGTCACTGATTTTACTGGGGACTTCTCATAGAAATATATAGTTTTGAAAATAGAAGAAATTCTCCTCTGTGAACATATGATTGCTACAAGTTCAAGATGTGTTGAATGAAGTAAACAAACATACATTGCGACTTGAGGTAGTTTAAAAAAGGCAGTTGTCTAGTTTCTGTTCAGAAAAGACATGCCCAAACAACTTATGACAAGAGTGAGAAACCATAAGTGACAGTCTGATACTTCCTCTATATTTTTGGTGCATCCTGAATTAGTACCTCTTCTGCTAGGGCTTTTGTTGACTCAAAATCCTTCACTGCTGCATCTGTTTTTTTTTCTGTCATCCCTTAATCCATTACTATATCACTAGGTGCACTCTGTCCTGACTGTTTCTGATGAAAGCCTGTATTCCACTCCAATCGGGTGGGAAGAAGGCAATAAAAAGCTCTTCTGGTGTATATTCTATCTTATTAATCAGAAACAATGACACTCCTCGGGCATTCCTAAAGCTGAGGATATAGACTTGTTGTTTTGAAATAATGTTATAGACATAGGATTTGCTTGACAAGCCTAAACCAGACATTTACAGAGAAAGGTCTTTTCATGTACTTAAAAGCAACTCTTCCTCTTTTCAATGCTCTTTAGAAGTAGTAATGGTTATAGAAATATGAAATATGTAAGGGCTGGTCTTCACTACAGGGAGATTGATGATGCTTCAAACGTCCAAAATAGAAGTCAAACTATCCCTATGTCCGAGGGCCTACCCCTGGCCCGGAGCCCCGAATCTCCCTGCTGGGCCCTGGAGGTTTTTATAGCATGTTGAAGGGGACCTCAGAAAGAAAAAGGTAGAGAACCCCTGTATTGTAATATCAAGTATCAGAGGGGTAGCCGTGTTAGTCTGGATCTGTAAAAGCAGCAAAGAATCCTGTGGCACCTTATAGACTAACAGACGTTTTGCAGCATGAGCTTTCGTGGGTGAATACCCACTTCTTCGGATGCAAGTAGTGGAAATCTCCAGGGGCAGGTATATATATGCAAGCAAGAAGCAAGCTAGAGATAACGAGTTTAGTTCAATCAGGGAGGATGAGGCCCTGTTCTAGCAGTAGAGGTGTGAAAACCAAGCTCATGCTGCAAAACCTCTGTTAGTCTATAAGGTGCCACAGGATTCTTTGCTGTATTATAATATATTGTCCTATTCCTTTTGCACCCTAAGACTGCTCAGAGTATAGTAAAAAACCAGAGACTTTCATTGAGCTGTCCATGGTAGTGTTCAGGTGTTTTCCTGGAGTGCTTACAGTTAATTTAAATCCTGTGAAGTCTGTGAATAATTCATACTAGTCCTGATGTACATAACCTTGCATTTGTCAACACTGAATTTTATATACCATCACTTAGCTTTGTGTTATGAAGTTCCTCTGAGTCTTTAACATAATTTTTGTCATCTGCAAATTTTATCTCCTTCACTATTTGATCATCCTTTTCCAGATCACTATTAATAAACACTAGTCTTAGTATGATTAGGGTACCCCATGTCAATCTTTTGCATGCTGAAAACTGATTATTATTCCTGCTTTTTCTTTCTTAGCTAATTTCTGATCTTATTACCTCTTATCCCATAACCACTTAGCTTCCTTAATAGCCTTTTGTGATGAATTCTGTGTAGGTGTCTTTGAAAATCCAGTTCATACTAACTGGTTCTTTTTAATCCATTACTTTAATACCCTCAAATAATACTTGTTGTTTAGAAACACTCTGCTGTGCTGGTTTATCCTTATCCTATCATGCTCACATTGGTGTATTTAATTGTTTTTAATTAGTATTTCAGTACTGAAATTTACTGGTTCACAGGATCACCTTTTTTATATGTACAACATTTGCTAACTCTAGTATATTACCTCATCGTGATGCAAGATAGCATATTTTCATTAGCAATTTAGCACTTAATTTTCAAATTCCTTCAGAACTGTTGGGATTATACCATTGAGTCCTGGTAACTGTTGCTTTTCATTTATCAGTTTGTTCCAGCTCCTGTTTTTTAAATTGAGGCATCTAGAAACTTCATTCATGATCAGGAGCCCACTATGCTAGGAACTATACATATAATGAACAGATAAACAGCTTAGTCGCTAAAAGTATATCCTTTTTCTTACTTGGGAAAAGTAGACTTAGGATAAGTATTCCTCTAACATCACCTGTTATGAAGACTGAGGCAAAAGTAATTAAACTCCTTTGCAATGTCTTTGTCCTCAATTTATGTAAAGTTCTCTGTTTAATTCACAGGTTTCCTGCTTTTATTATGCCGGAAGAATTTTTCTTTTTTAAATCTTTGGATATTTGCTGCTCAGTTTCCCTCTGAGCTTTTCTACTTTCCATCTTACATTTTACCTGCCATTGTTATGCTCCTTTCTGTTGGCTTCACCATGGTTGGATTTACTTATTTTTTTTAAATGATTGCCTATTTGTCTTTTAGCCATACTTCCCCCCACCCTTGCCATCCTGCTTTCTTTTTGGTTTTGGGGTATACATGCCTTCTGCAATCTTCGCTCGTGTGCTTGCATAGCCTCTGGCTATGTCTACACTAGCACTTTTTTCAGCAAAACTTTTGTTGGTGAGGGGTGTGCAAAAAACCACCCCCCTGACTGACATAAGTTTCACTGACAAAACTGGTACCAGTGAGGATAGTGCTATGTCAGTGGGAGACGCTGTCCCGCCAATGTAGCTACCACCACTTGTTGGGGGTGGTTTAATTATGCTGGTCAAAGAGCTCTTTCTCTCTCTCCTGCTGGTATAGAGCGGCTACACAGGAGACCTTACAGCTGTGCCACTGTAAGGTCCATAGTGTAGACATAGCCTCCGTGTTGAAACTAAGGATTTTGATTTCCTTACTTTTGACTAAAGGTTTAACCAACTTCCTCTTTAAAAAATAAAAAAATCCCATTTTCTAAATTTAGGTGTCTGTTTATTTTTGTTAGGATTTCTTCTCTGAGAATGGTGAACTTAATTGCATTGTGGCCACTCTTATAGTTATTGGACTAATTCCTGGGTTACTTATGAGTATGTTGAGAATAATATCTTCTTTGTGTGCTTTAGAATTAGTTATTCCAAGACCCAATCATTTTAAAGTGTTGAGAAAATACTTCTCTGAACTTTATTCCATTGTAATGTTTGGCTATGCAATATATGGGTCATTGGAGTTACCCATGGTGGTTGTTTTGTTAGATTTAATTACCACTTTCATGTCCTTCAACACTGTGCACTCTTCCTGATCAGGTAGCATAACCAAACTAATATATTCCCTTGTGTTCTTATGGGCTTAGGTTTCTATCCCTACATGTTTTACTCTGATCCTCTTTACTTAAATTTCTTCATTATAATTTTTTTTTTACAGTGCTCCTTCTCCACCTCTGTAATGAGATCCATCTTTGTTGTATAACCTGGTATTACAGAATCCCATTGGTTTGTTATTTCAGCGCGTCTTAGTACTGCTTAATATATGAAGAGCCTCTTCTGTTGCTAAGTGATCTAGTTTGCCTATTTTGCTTTTAAGTTTTTACATTGATATATAGACATCTTGTAGTTTTTGAGCCAAATTTTTAAAAATATGAGCTCCCATTTAGGCATCTAAACAAAGTAGCTGGATTTCAGAATTCAGCACCTAGCAGCTCCTGTTGTTCAGAAATGTCTGTCAGACGTGAGTGCTCATCAGGACCTGTCAGCTTTCCTCCAACTCCCAGTTTAATACCTTGTCAGTTTTCTGTGCCAGTAGCCTGGTTTCACTTTAGTTACGGTAGAGCCCATCCCTTTAGGATAAACCTCCCGGAAAAAGTGCCCCATTGCCAAATAAATTTCAGATGCTCCTGTTTAAACCATCTTCTCATTCACACAGTAAGAAACTGAATTCTACATTGAATTTATATAGTCTTCTCATTTATTCACTGAGAAGCTGACCCTGAATGTTGAACTGGAAGAACTTCAGAAAAAGCTAACATGTTAGCCCTGGAACTAAGTCTTTATTCTAGTATTCTAAATAGGCTTCCAAGGTCTTTCTCTCACCTCCCCATAGTATATAACAATATATACCTTGATCAAAGAATTCACTCTAAGTCTTGAGATCCACTGCTTTTGCACCTGTGAGGAAATCATCGAACAGTTGTCATGGCCACCACATATCTGCTATCAATATTTCTAATAATTGAACCTCTGAAAACTAGTTACTATTTGTATTAGTGTAGCACCTAGGAGCTCTAGTCATGGACCAGGAGCTAGGTGCTGTACAAACAACAAAAAGATGGGCCCTTATAGTCAAAGAATAAGAGATAATAGGTGGATGCTGACAGATGGGGTAGTACAAAGAGACAATGAAGCAATATTGGTCAGCATGATAGGCAATAGTCTCAACACACCAGCAGCCTAACCATTGTCAAAAGGAAAATTTCTCTACATCTCACAACTGTAACCCATTTACCAGAGTGATCTCTGAAGTCTGAGAGGAATGATTAGCAATCAGCTACCTCCTACTTCTAGCAAAGCATGGTCACAACTAAAGGAGTTTGTCCCTCCATTCTGTCTGGTCTTTTCCCAGCATGAAACTGGGTTCCTCAACTGCAGCTGAAGGACTGAGGTAACCGATTCTGAGGTAGGACTGCTTTACTGTGTCTCTGTATAGAAATAATTCTGTCTATCTCCACTCTGTCAGTACAGCTGCTCTCACTTCAAGATGCTATGCGTTGAGGACTGAGAGTTGCTTGCTGTGGGTGCACACATACATCACTTGGCTGTAAGGCAAGATGTAGTCGATTTTGCACTCTGTGTGGTAAACTGGGTTAAATCTCTCTCTTTGGATAATCTACTGCTGATCTTTTACCTCTAATTTTAAAGTGAAATTGTACATTGTGAATGGGTATTAGGTTGTGTATTAGATTTTTATCTTCAAATTGGAAGCTAAAGTTATTTAGTAGTGAATGTAATGAGTAGTGAATGAGTAGTGAGATTTTTATTTCATCCACTAACAGTTAATTAAGCTGTCTAGTCCCCACTCTATGCTGAGATCCCTTGTGTTCATTCTGCCATTGCCTCTCATGGCAACAGAGTCAATTTAATTAAGTCTAAATGGAAATGTTAGAACGAAAGTGTGAATGTACAGGTCCAGCAGAGTTCATGTAATCCACAATTTTAAAAGGATCACAGATCAAAAAACAAAGTAATATCAGAGTCATTGAAGTAATGAGTCTGAGTTTTAAGCATTTGTTATGACATTTGAATAAGGATGTTGTTGTGGAATTAATTGGTATGATACCAAAAGCTCTTGAATAGGCATCTGTTTTATTCTTTACATTGAAAAATAATGCAATGTAGAAAGGAGTCTAATGTTCAGTTGATGAATCCTGTATATTGCTAAGAACTGGATGGTGAGAAGCACCCAAAATCAAAGATGATTCTTAGAACCTTTAGTGACTTTTAAGGTGATGAGTTGGTGGACAATGATGCTGTTCAGCTGACAAGTTACTTGAATGTAGCTACACTTACATTTCTTGCTGAACAATACAGAGCTAAACTTTTTGGCTTACTGAAAAGAAAAATACACTGTATGTTTAGTTGACCCTCTGCAGTGGGGCTGGAAGGTATGTTTTAACTAGCAGCTGATACTGGAATGGACAAACTCTCACTGTAACTGAGCCCATCAGGATGAATGCCAGAATGGGGGTTGGGAGGTGTGGTGCACGTGGATGAAATAGCCTGGGTTAGTAGAACTTTCATGAAGAGGGGGCCACCTGGCCGTGGTCTCATTGTCAGAAAATTCTGGGCTAAAATTTCACAAGTTTAGAAAGCTGCTGCACACATTGGGAGATGAGGTATTGTCCTAACCAACACAATCCTATAAAATAAAACGTTTACGGTTGTATTAGTACCAGAATTATCTCTGACTCCTTACATGTTGCCATTTGTGCACTATATTATCATTGCTCTACAATTATACAACTTGTTCAGTTGAAAGTCAGCAATAAGGTGACAATTCATCAACAAAAAATATTTTGTAAACCATACCCTTGATGTTCTATGTTGGAATTGAAATGAGTGAATCAAGTCTGTGTGATTTCAAAGCAGACTTCATGTACTGTAGCAATGGAAAGTAATAGTAAATGTATCTTGTAAAAAAGATTAATGAAATTTGATGGTTATTGCATCCCTACAGAAACAACTAAACATATACCCACTGAAATCCATGTGGGATGCATGATCATATTCTAGTCATGACGCTAAGTATTAGTGATTAATACTGTACAGTATAAACAAAACAGGATGTAAATATTATAAAATTCTGAAACAAAGGTAGGGTTCTAAAGTGTTATGGAGTCTTCCTTCAGTTGTTTAATGTTTAGTCTCCTCTCCCTTACTCTGACCTGGAACAATGCTGACTTGCCTTAAATAAGGAAGACTAGTTTCTTTGGAGCCCATCAACAACAGTTAAAGCTCCATTTGGTTGGGTGCTGCTTCATGCATCCCTAGTGGCTCAGTTCAGTGTATTGGATAGCCCCTGTTTACAGTGCATTGTATACCCACTGGACTGCTGGATTGATCCCAGAATCCCTTTAAAAATCGATAAAAGGAAATTCAGTTATGGCAGAAATACAAAGCCTGAGTTAGATTATTGCATTAATTTCCTTCACCTGGTCCTGGCTACAGCTGTTTCCCAGGTAGCTCTTCTCTAGGCAGACTCACCTCAAGACATATGTCTGAGCCTAAAGCATTGCTTATAGTTCCTCCAGGCAGTCACATGACCCTACTAAGTTGAGATCCCTCCAGTCAGGTGCTTCACCTGTGGACCTCCAACTGGGACTAAATTAGCAGAACTTCATCTCTTAAAGGACAAAGAGCGATAAAAAGCACAATGGGATATTCTTGCATACACCAAAAGATGTGTGCTCTGTTAGTTACCTTTATTCTCTTCTTCTTTCTCCGTGCCTCTTTGTCTCTCTGTACAGTTCATCTCTTTCTGGGTGAGTGTGAGTCAGCGACGGTTTCTTACCTTTCTCTATCATTTCTTCTGGAATTGAGAGAGGTTTCGGATATTCCATCACCCTCGTGTTCCTCATATCCCTTTTTGTTTCCATCTCTCTATGCCTGCTCCCCTGCAAAAATCTCTTTTCAACTTTGTTCCATTCAACATTGAAATGGGCAGAAATTACCCATCTCTACCATTCTCTCTTCCCCCTAATCGTTCACAGTAACATTAAGGAAGTCAGGGACTCTGAATGCAAGAGGTAACACCTGCCTGTTTGAACACTCTGTTCTCTTCATTCTGCTCTGGCGTTCTTGAAGACTCCAGTAAAGTAACTGTGTCAAGGAGAAAGGATGTTAAGCCTCAGGCCTCTTACCTCAGTTATTATAGTGGCCCCTAGTGATGAAGTCAGAATTCCTTTAAGTTCCCTCTGCCAGCTACGTACGTCTGTAGTTAAAAACAGAAGTATGGTGGCTTCAGAATTGATAAAAATAAGAGTTGCTCTACCAGTGAATGAAGTGATACTGGATCCTGCCAAACCATCTGGTAAACTCCGGCCACTGAGCCACCTATTTGCAAATGGGCAGACAAAAATACGTAATAGTGAAAAATTTAGAAGTTTTATTCTCCACCCTCCCCCAAATTCTTTGATTGTGGAAGCTATCCATGAGCATGGCAGACATCATACGAAGTTGACATCCTATGTCAAGGACCAAAAGCATTTTTGCCTATTTGGACAGAGGAGCTACTTGTCAGCAACTCTACAATTCCGAATTGCTAATTAGCAAGCCCTGATGTCAAAATACAACTACATCAATTATGATACATTCAAGAGTTTTATTGACCACTTCCTGATGGCACATCTGGAGCCATTCAAAGCTGTAATCAGAGGTTCAGCTCTTGGCAAGAACCTCTCCGCAAGTTTCGCTAGATGCAACTGACATGGCAGCCCACTCTCTCTCTCTCTACTGCAGTCCTTATGGATAAAGCATCTTAGCAACAACTGTCTGGCTCTCCTAGGGAGGTCCAAAAAGAAGGTCCTTTCCAGTATTTTGAAGGGCTGAAGCTTTTCTCTGAGTCTACGGATGAATCTCATTATACTTTAAAAGATTCAGGGGCCACACTCAGGTTTCTTGGGCATTTATACTCCTGCTAACGAGAGAATTTGGCAGGTTGTACACAGCACAGAGCACTTACTCAGTTCAAAACTCTGTCTACCATAAGTCTACTGAACCATCCTAAAAAAAACCTAGACATCAAAAGAAGAGACTCCCTGCTGCAACTGACACCACCACCCAGCAGTCTTCATCCTCCAAACAGTTTTGATCGTTCGGTTGAGAGCTCAAACTTCCCCAAGACAGCTGTGTCATCCTGTCGTCCTCCCTCCTTTGGAGACTGACACTTCCATTTCTGATCAGTTTGGGAGCAAATTGCATCTGAGTAGTGTTTGGAAGCCACAACATTGGTTTATTCCATTCAATTCACCTTCATTCCCCCACCTCACCCCTCCCTTCCCGATCCCTACTCAGGTATCCTTGCTGAGACAGGAAGTCATCTCTCTTCTATGCATGGGGGCCATGGAATCAGTTCCAGTCAGACACCAGAGGGAAGGGTTTCTATCCCAACTATTTTCTGGTCCCAAAAAAGAATGGAGGATGGAGACAGATATTAGATCTCAGGTTCCGAAGTACCTTCACGAAATCACAAATATTCAGAATGGTTCGATTCTGGGGATTGGTTCGTAACCCTTGACTTCAAGATGCATACTTTCATGTCACAATTCACTCCCTCATAAGAGGTTTCTTCACTTCATGGTCAGCCAAGGATCACTTTCAGTATCAAGTGCTCCCAGTCAGTCTTTCCTCTGCTCCAAGAATATTCTCAAAGATCATGGCAGAGGTTGCCACTCATTTGCATCGTATGAGAATAAGTGTCGTCACCTACTTTGAAGATTTGTTGATGAAGGGATAGTCATACATCCAGATAGTAAGGTGTCTCTTCCACAGATTAGAACTTCAGCTCTCATAGCAACATGTTCACCCTGACTCAGGTTCAACAAATAGACTTCATAGGGCTTCTCTGAATTCCATAACAGCAAGAGTTTACCTTCCAAGGGACAGGTTTATAACTCTAACATACTCATTTCCAAGATTCAAGTGAGTGCTAAGACTTTGGTGAGAAATTGTCTTCAACTGCTAGGTCATATGGCAGTGTGTACTTTTCTAACACACCACTGTTACTCACCCTGTGCAGTAACTGGCGTTCTTTAAGATGTGGCACACCCATTAGGAGGACATATCTTGTAGAACTTCAGATACTGTGCAAGGTGAGTACCTCTCCTATTGCACAGAATAGTTCTAAAATATTCTACAATATGTTTCACAAAAACCTCAACCAGAAGTAGCTTTTGAAATGTGCCACAATACTGTAAACAAATATCTCTTGTGGTACTAACGTAGATTGATTTTTAAAAATATATACTTTCTCTTGGCTACAAAAAGCATGAACAGATGATCTCAATTGTTTTTAATTACCTAAAATGAACTCTTAGTTTTGTTATAAAAGGCCTGTAGGTGTGACTGAAATGCTGAATAAAGTCTTCAGTAATATGACATAAAGGGCTTGTCTACAGAGTGGGGTGATGTGCTCTATAAGGGTGTGATTTCTAAAGTGCAATAACACGTGCATTAATTGGTACATGGAGACCCTCTTGGTGCACTTTAACATAGTGCTGTTTGAAACAGTATTATGTTAAAGTGCACTAGGGAATGTTTAGTAACCACCGGCAAGGTCTACATGGACCAGTTACTGCTCAGTGCGTTAGTGTGCTTTAGAAATCATGCCCCCATAGAGCAGCAGTTCTCAACTGGGGGTCCGCGAGTTAGAATTTTTGGCTGCGCCCCCAATCCAGACAGGCTGGGTGGCCTCCTGAGGTGAGCCAGGGGGTGGAGGTGGCACTCTCTCCCTGGACCCCGCCATGTGGAGGTGGCTTGAGCCCAGCTGGGCCCTACCCCTCCTCCCCCCAAAATAGAAGTCAAACTACGCCTATGCCAAAGGACCCTGCCCCGAGGCCCCCCCACCCCTGTTGGGCCCTGGAGCTTTTATATCATGTCGTAGAGAAAAAGGTTGAGAACCCCTGCCATAGAGCACCTTACCCCACCTGGTAGACAAGCCCTAAGATACACTAAAATCAAAGGCGTGTCAGAAGCTTGATCCCATATCATCCTCCATGTGCAGACCTGCTCAGACTCCTTTTAACCTTGGATGGTGAACTTGGAGACCCAACCCTCTTTTTGGTTCCATCCTCCCAGTGACAAGCATACCCATCAGTAACCCAGCTGGCAGAATAGTTCTGTGCTGTACAGGTTATATCCTGTTACTGTTTTTTATGATTTTTTTTCATTTTTACCCAAGTGTGAAAGTCCTTCTTTCAAAGTAAGACCAAAAAAGGGATGACTGTCGAGGTGAATCAACCTAAATTCAAACCTGAGGGGTCCTGTCTAATAAAGAGAATCAGAACCAGGAAGCTATCAATTCTACAGATTGATTTGGTTTCTCATGGTAGAATTTTTCCTTCCCTCAGTGGCCTGCTAAACCCAGGGTTGTGAGTTCAATCCTTGAGGGGGCCATTTAGGGATCTGGGGCAAAAATCTGTCTGGGGATTGGCCCTTCTTTGAGCAGGGGGTTGGACTAGATGACCTCCTGAGGTCCCTTCCAACCCTGAGATTCTATGATTCTATGACTTTGGATTTTTCTCTCCACTTTTCCCTTTATTTTTATATTAAATGACCTATATACTATTGATTTCTTTCCCTGCCCCCATTTTTCTGTGGAAACAAATAAGTGTTCAAAATGTTTTTTTGTGTAAAACTGTAGAAGTTTACACAAATCGGTTTATTTTCAAAAATCTGAATTGTAACCCCATTTAAAGGTCACAGTTTTGAAGGCCTGTTTAACAAGTGGGTGTACAGTTTGTGGCCTCATCTGCTTATCAGAATGACACCTCTTTATGATATTCAACTTTTAAGGAATCTCTCCCTACTTACCCTTTCTGCTACAACTCTGCTAGAGTAACTCATGACAGAGACTTAAATTTAAGAATGCATGACAAACAATAAATTAACTTGCTACAATAGATACCATGGTCAGGTAGACCGTAGAAATACCTAGATAGTTACAAGACCACAGAAGTGATAAGCTTATTTCCCAGGTGATCTGTATTTTGTCCTATGTGTTTAGAAATGGAAATCCTCTAATCTATCGATTGCAAACCTAAAACCTGCATTGAATGTGCAGGTACCAGCTATGAGAGATTGTTTTAGAGTGGGCCTGTTAAAACTTGCTATGCAGATTTTCCTTTCCTTGTCCTATTTAGCAAAATTCCACAGTAAGCCTGCAAGTGGATAGGTGAAGTGGCTTTGGAAACTATACTCCATGCCAGTATGAAGAAGGCTGTAGTTCGAGTCTTTGTAGTTTTTGAAGTCTGACTCTATCAGTGTCTATGTAATCCCTTCAATTCTTTGTATTATATTTCTTAAGGTTCAAAACATGGAATATTTGTGTTGCAAGTTGCACAAGTAATATGTTTTTAAGGAGGTTTTCCCACTGAATCAAATAAGCCAATTTTGTGATCTGTTACAGGTTAATCGTGAGACTTTTTGGGGGGAGGGGCTGTTAGAGTCAAAAACTGGTGTATTTGCTGGTTAGTGCCCTCTGTCTATCCTTCAGCACCTAAGGGAATAGAGCCCAGCTGCAGGCACGAAGAATGAGAAAATGTAGTTTTTGTAGGCAGTCAGAAAACTAGTGGGCAGTGAGGGGTAGGCCAGAGAGAAGAGGGGGCAGCTTGATTCTGATAAACAGCCTTTGACTAGACAGGTCTAGTCCTCTTGGAAGCCCCTCTCAAATATCTCCCTGTGTTCTCCTTGCTAGATAGCAATATAGACTAAGGAAGCCATGTGTCCTATGGTGAATGATGCAGTCGTGCACTCTCAAAGCCCTTTTGGATAATGAGATCTGTTGCTAGCTATGAAAGACAGTCTCTGCTGAAATACTGATTCTGTGCTAGCTGTGGCCAAGAACTACAGACCATCACAAATCTCACCCCTTTCCACACCAAGTGCAAGACACATTTATTTGACCTTGCCTCCTCAAAAATAAACTTCCTTTCAAATGCAAAAAAAAAAAGAGATAAGTGTCTGCCAAGGCAAAGGCTAGAAGACAATTTTCTTTGCCCAAAAAAGGAATTAAATTTGTGACAGGTTGAGAAACAACAAGTAAGTTTAAAATTAATAATTTTGTCTTCAAAATATTCTTGTAGTTGTATTTTGCAGCAAACCTTATTCGGATAACAGCTATTTTAACTGCACACTTAATTAGGATTTTCTGGTATTTAGTTTCTTACTGTATTTTGTCTGCATAATTTTTTCACTACTTTTGAAGACTTGATTTATCCAGGACTTATGCAGAAATCATGAATTCCCTTGGTGGATATCACAGAACAAATAATTGCTCAAGCAGGTCTGTTTGATTTGTCTCATATTAATCAGCTGTGTCTGCCTATTATACTACTATCCTTGATAGAAATGGGTAAAGGAGAAGGAAAATAGAATAATTAAAGAATACTACATGAATTATACTAGGCAAACAAATCAAGAAATGGTAAAAGGGAGAAATGGGTAAAGAATAAAAATAAACTATTTATATAAATAGAGATAGGAAAGCCATGCTATAGTTTTGAAAGTATAAATCTGATGTACATTTTTGAACAGCCTTAAGAAAGTGAGGGGATGTGAGCAGGAAGTGAAATAGTGAGTGAAGATATAGAGGTGACTAGACTGGAAGCTGTGGATGTTGAAGGACTGTATAAAGCTGCCAAATGTCTCATCTCTCAGATATTCACACTTGTGCCCTCTGTCTTGCATATATCCGCACTAGAATGTCCTACATCTTGTATTGCTGGATACAGGCAGCAGTGTCTCCATGTAGTTTCTTTTCTCAGTCACCA
The DNA here is from genome assembly GCA_003942145.1 of Platysternon megacephalum. Classification (NCBI taxonomy): domain Eukaryota; kingdom Metazoa; phylum Chordata; order Testudines; family Platysternidae; genus Platysternon; species Platysternon megacephalum. The sequence goes on along the minus strand of QXTE01000020.1, from coordinate 12,393,806 downwards.
GGGGCTGCTGTTGTGCTGGGTGGTCTCCTCTCTTTGGCTGCGTCTACATTACCCGCCCGGATCGGCGGGTAGCAATCGATATATCGGGGATCGATATATCGCGTCTCGTCTGGCCACGATATATCGATCCCCGAACGCGCTCCCATCGATTCCGGAACTCCACCAGGGCGAGCGGCAGTAGCGGAGTCGACGTGGGAGCCGCGGCCGTCGATCCCGCGCTGTGAGGACGGGAGGGAAGTCGAAATAAGATGCTTCGACTTCAGCTACGCTATTCCTGTAGCTGAAGTTGCGTATCTTATATCGACCCCCGCCCCTAGTGTGGACCAGGCCTTTGTATGATTGCCCATAAGGGCTGCTAGGAAAGAAGAACTTACTTACATGACAGGAAGAAGTGTAGGGTGGCACTAGCTGCTTATGTAAAATGGAGGTGGTCAGGGAGAGTACAGCTGAATGGAACAGTCTGGTGGAACACATGAGCTGAGGGAAACTTAAAAAAGAGTGAAGAAAACAGGAAAATATGAGATGTGAAAATAACTGAATAGAGAAAGTGGGGAAGTAGGAATCCAACAGAATTATGTCTTTAGAAAAGGGATAATTCTTACCTGCAATTCTGCTCCCATTTATTGGGCTCCTACTCTTAGTGAAGTGTACATAGATAAATATGTAGCTTCAGTGGTAGAGGAACAATAAAACCATAGATGAGAGTAGTTTCATCTATGCAGGATGTGACGGGTTGGACCCGCTGTCCAGGATGCCACCTGATATACTGGGGTTTCACTGAGCCCCTCCTGCTGCACCAACCTGGACTCCCTCTCCCTGTTTTGCTGAATTAGGCTCTCTGGCCTCTGGCAGGGCGCGCGCGCACACACACACACGCACCAGCTGTAGAATCACACAGAGGCTGCAAACAGCTCTCTATGGGAAGATTCAGGTAGGAAATTGCCCAGCACTCAAGTGCAGCTACCCTCTCGAAAGTACATCCAAAATAATATTGTCTTGCGCTGTAGAGAAATCTATACAACGTAAGCTCATAAATTTGCCCCCTCCCTCAATGTGGAGAGAGAGATATGCACAACTTCTCTCTCCCCCCCCCCCCAGTTGTAAATTGCACAAACTGTGTTATGTTATAAACAAGAAATAAGTTTCTTCACTATAAAGGGTAAATTTTAAGTAATTATAAGGGATAGCAAACAGAACAAAACAGATTACTAAGCAAATAAAACAAAGCAAGCAAACTGAGCTTGATTCACTAAAGAAACAGGTTACAAAATGTAATTTCTCACCCTAAATGTTGACTTAGGAAGGATGCAGACATAGTCCAGTACCATGTGACATGGTCACCTGGCACCGCAGTGTCAATGCAGCCATGAAACCAGGTTTACTTGCAATGTCCGCAGGAAGGAACTCTCGGAAAATGGGGGATCCACATCTTCGAAGACTCATTGTCTTTTTCCTAATGGCCCATTAAGGCTGATTGCTTATTGTCTGGTGGGTGTCTCCAAGTATAACCACAGTTGTAATTGTTAGTGTCAATATTCCTAACTCCAGATACAGAAATGATACATGCATACAAATTGGATAATCACATTCTGTAAATCATAACCTTTCCAATGATATCTTGCATGACCCATCTTGCATAACATATCTTAGTTATGCCATATTCATATAAGCATATTTCTATAAAGAATATGGAGCATCACGTCACACAGGAGAAGTCCACGTTATGAGGTCAAAGTGTTGTGGGAAATATTGAATGGGTGGCAAACAGCCAGAGGTAGAGCCATATGGTTCCCAAGATGAAGACAATTAAGTTTGTACTGCAAATAAGATATGGAGAAGCAAATGTATTCATTCATATTAGCAGAAAATTAGGTTTGGGAACAGATGTTTGCAAAGTGACATGCTAGACGTCATGAAAGTTGTCAAGAAAGGGTTGTCATAACAGATTGTGCAAGAACCATTTTCACAGGAAAAACTCCCTAGAACAGTGGTTCTCAAACTTTTTTTTTCTGCGAACCACTTGAAAATTGCTGAGGGTCTTGGTGGACCACTTAATGATCTTTCCAAATGTTGTTTGTACCATTAGCTAACTATTGTAAAGCGCTTTGGATAAAAGTGCTATATATAAAAAAAACCTAAATAATTAATGTGTTTTTGTTCTACAAATAAAAGCATACAACTCACATTTTAATATCAGTAGTCTCTCCCCTGCCGTGGCAATCACCGAGCTGGGCTGAGAAGGAGGGGGGGAGGTCTCTCCTTCTTTCACCTGCCACGGCAGCCCGCGAGCTGGGGCTGGGAAGGAGGGGGTTCTCTCCCCAGCAGCTGCAGCTCTGGAGCTGGAGAAAGTCGCCTCTTTCTCTGGCCGCCGCAACCCTGCATGTCCCAAATTCCCCCTAGCCCTTCTTATCACCCCACTGCCCCCCCACTTACCTCCTATTTCCCCCATCTCACCCCATTGCCCCCTTCCCACCTACCCCTTATTCCCCCCATCTCACCACCATCTCACCTTACATGTGCATCTTCTCCAGGGTCCAGGCACCTAATTAGTGGAATCCGAATTCCCAATGTGAAAAAAAATATTGTAAGGGAATTTTGTTGAGAGAGCGGGGAAGCAGTCTATAGCTCTTCCAAAGTATCCCGATTAACTCTACAGAGGATATGCTAATATTGATAATCCATCATAGTATAAAAATGACTGTTAGCAGCTTACATATGTCTAGTAAGTACCTCCAATCTTTTTGTCTGCATTAAAGGGTTTTTACTTTTAGATAAAATCAATATTAGGATTATGCCTTATGGACAGGAGGTCCTGAACTTGCTCTTTATTCATAAAGCAAGCAAATTGTGTTTGAGCCAGAGGGCTACATAGAAAGTCTGTAACCCTGTGTCTAACCATTCACTTCTGCTGTAGTCAAGAAAAGATATTTCATTGGTCTTTGAATTTGTTAGATACATATTATTGCTGTAATAGACAGCTTGTAAAAGTAGTAAAAGATAGCGGGCCAGAGCTATTGCGAGACAACAGTGGTAGTTCCTCAGTGCTGGAAAGCTAGGCAAATATCAGTGAGTTTGAGATGTCTGGGTGAAGAGAGAGCGGATTTTTTAAAATATTTGTAAGAAGTTAAATGTTATACATTTTTGTAAAATAAAATGTTTAATTTAATAATACGTACTATTTGCAATATTTGTTGACACAACACCAAAGGTCCCTATCCCAAATACTTTTTCTAGATTGTAAACTAACCACTAAATTGCTTAAATTTTAAACTCATGTCTTTGAAGATAAATATTTTTTAAAGAATGTGATATAAAAAATCAACCACTTGTCAAAAATATTTCTTCAATATAATACTGGAGTGTTATAGTAAGAGGCAATGTAAATTTACACCGACATATTGGACTATTAGAGACTGTATGTAGCTTTTTCCTAGGCTGAAGTTTGGTATGTCAAAATTAGACCTATACTAAGTTTTATGGGTGATCTTACAAATCTGTGAAACTGTTTATCTTGTTTTAGTATTGGCATTTAAATTGTAGCATTACCAAATGGGTTTTTTTATGAGCAATTATGCCTGCATTATTTCTGCAGGGTAGAAATGATTTTGTCGTCATCCTAAAATATTTGCTGCTTATTTGATCTTTGTCACATTTGATTGTTTTAATGCACTAACACTTACTAAATTGTGAGTTAAAAGAATGGTGGCATTTGTATCCAATAACTGTTCTTTCATATGCACCTTCAAAATATTCAGTGTTGCCACTACAAAAGTTGCATTGTCAAGAGGGATTAAAGGATTTTTAAAAAATTGATAGCCAGCATTTTTGTTCTGTTTGTAAAGGCAATAAAAATGTTTTTTCAGTAAAAGGACATACAGAATATTTGAGGAACTACAGGACTTCAGGCTTTCTGTTTATAAGTATTTTACCTAACAGATCTACACTGTTTTTCCTTAAAGATCCTGTTTAATTGCTGAAGGTGCTGATCTCATTAACTTGGTGTGGTAATGCCTTTTCAGACTTTCTGACTCTTCCTTGCTAATGCAAACCTCATTCTGTATCTCCCAGACTTGACATCAGTCTTCTTCTTAAGGCTTTATACTTATGCTTATCACTGCAGCATGAGTGTCTTCCATGTAGAAATACCAGCAGCAAAGATGCTAGTGGACTTCATGGATTGTGTGGTTCATCCTCCCTTTTCAGGGTAAAACTCCCTTGCAGGATTTTTGGTTTTGGTTGGCTAACTGGCTAATTTGCTACAGACTTTTATTTATTTTACTTTTTAAAAATATTTTTTGGTCGGAGGAGGAGATTTGACTATTGTAGTGTATTCAGTGTTACCCAGGCAATCCAGATAAAGCTCTATCTTTACTGCTAATGCTATGCAAAATGCCTGATTTCTAAATGATAAACTAATAAAAATGTCTTTTGACACAATAATTGACACTACAGAAATTGAATGAAAAAATCTTAACAGTATCTCACTTCCATATAGCAGTAATACTGAAAATCACCATTGACTAGAGCTGACAATTTGTGTATGTTCATACAGGCTTCAGCAAACTGTAGAAACGTTTCTCAGAGCTGAGAAATGCAGTAAACATGTCTCCTAAAATAAATACACCTCTACTCCGATATAACGTGACCCGATATAACACAAATTCGTATAACTGTAAAGCAGCGCTCTGGGGGGCAGAGCTGCGCGCTCCAGTGGATCAGCGCGTCAGCGTGTCTGGCTCCAACACGCTGCTCTGAGCGGTGTGTTAAGAGTGCCGGGCCGGGGCCGAGGGGTTGGATAAGGGGCAGAGGGTCTCGGGCGGTCAGGGGACAGGGAACGGGGGGGGTTGGATGGTTCGGAGGTTCTGGTGACGTGGCGGTCGGGACAGGGAACGGGGGTGTTGGATAGGGCGTGGGATCTTGGGGGGGTGGTTAGGGACGGGGGGGTCTCTGGAAGGGGTAGTCAGGACAAGGAGCAGGGCGGGTTGGATGGGTCGGGGGTTCTAAGGGGTCAGTCCATTATTAATAGTCAGTAGGTGGGGGTCGGATGTGGGGGGGCAGACATGTTTGCTGACTATTAATAATGGAAATGCTCGAGGCCAAAGCAAGTTCGATATAATGCGGTTTCACTTACAACGCGGTAAGATTTTTTTGGCTCCTGAGGACCGCGTTATATCGGGGTAGAGATGTATATAAAAAATCTCCACCCTAATCTCATATATACTATTCATATATAATATATTGGCAACAGTTTGAAAGGGGTGGGCGGGGGAGCAAGCTGATATTTCTCAAGTTGTCCATGATTTACCTAGAGAATATTTGCTTAAAAAAAAAAAGGATGAGAAGAAAGGCAGATTTAAATTGTTGGGGGCTGTTTACTTATTTATACATATATTGTTTCACTCACAGACTACATGAGCACCTGAAAATCTCCAATATGAATGCTAGAAAAAAATACTAAAATAATGTAACTAAACAATTATGTTTAACAGATGTGCAAGAGGGATATAAATGAAATAAGTGAGAAAAATCGTATCAGTAATAGCATACAACTTCAGACAGAAGGGAGAAATTGAAAGAGAACTTGAAAGGGAGGATATTTGACCTGATCACCTAAGGTGGGGTGGGCAAACTTTTTGGCCCGAGGGCCACATCTGGGTGGGGAAATTTCATGCAGGGCAATGAATGTAGGGCTGGAGCAGGGGGTTGGGGTGCGGGAGGGAGTGCGGGGTATGGGAGGGGGGTGCAGTGTGCAGGAAGGGGCTCAGGGCAATGGGTTGGGGCGCAGGAGGGGTGTGGGGTATACGAGGGGGCTCAGGGAAGGGGGTTGGGGTGCAGAGTGCGGGAGGGGACTCAGGGCAGGGGTTGGGCTACAGGGAGGAGTGTGGGCGGGGGCTCAGGGCAGGAGGTTGGGGGCTCAGGGCAGGAGGTTGGGTGCAGGAGGGGTGCAGCAAGGGGTTGGGGTGCAGGAGGGGTGCGGGGTGTGGCAGGGGGCTCAGGGCAGGGGGTTGGGTGCAGGAGGGGTGCGGCAGGGGGCTCAGGGCGGGGGGTTGGGGTGCAGGGGGCAGGAGGAGTTCGGGGTGCAGGCTCCGGTCTGGCAGTGCTTACCTTGAGTGGCTCCATAGTGGCAGCGGCGTGCAGCGGGGCTGAGGCAGGTTTCCTGCCATATCTTGCATAAATATCTCCTAAATATTAGTGGTGCTTATTTGGTTAGTGGAGCTCAAAATTAGGTAGACATGCAAAATTACAGTTGACAACTAGTCTTTAGATGATGCATCTTGAAAGAGTTTTTTCTGTAGTCTTATTTATTCTGTTAGTTTGAAAGGTCATAATTTAACGTAGATTTGTATAAACTCTGAACGTCATGGGAGAAGCAGAAAACTGTTTTGAATGGATAGCATTAATGGCATACGTGATATAGTTGTGGTGAGAAATTGCATGGAGTGATTTTGAATACTGAAAGTGGCAGCTAATGTGACTTAAATTTTAAAAGGGAAAGTTGCTCAATCCATATAAATTGAGCATGTTTACAAAATTTGTTTATCAAAAATCTTCTCTAAACCAGATATAAAGATAGAAAATCCCTACCCTGGAGAGTTTACAACCTGAAAGATACATGGGGAATACAGGAAATCCAAAGGAGAAAATATTTGTTTTATTGCAACTTGTGGGCATTGTGGAAGAAGTGAGTTTTTTAGGAGAAATTTGAATGAGAGGTTTTGTGAACCAAGATTGGAAAGTTATTTGAGATATTGGGAGATACTTTAAAAAGCCTAAAGTTAAGGGATCTGTTTAAATCCTCCAAAAACTGATTTTCTCTCTCTCTCCTCTTGATTCTTTATTTGAAAATTTACAGTTAAACCCCCACAAATATAAAGTTTCATAAAAAAATTATCAAATTGTTAAAAAATAACAATCTCAAACCCATTAAGAATATTGTTTGCCTGAAAAGCAAATATCTATTCATTTCACCTAACTTATTCAAGTGTAACAATTTTTTTTAAAAAGCATAAATTAGATTGCCCTTTCAAAATAATACAAAATTAATTTGCTTTGCTGCAAGAGTTACGCATTTAGGTGACTGCCCTGCATGAATACACAATGGCGCTTAAACAAGCAATTAAATTACCTGGTGGGGGGAGGGATAGCTCAGTGGTTTGAGGATTGGCCTGCTCAACCCAGGGTTGTGAGTTCAATCCTTGAGGGGGCCACTTAAGAATCTGGGGCAAAATCAGTACTTGGTCCTGCTAGTGAAGGCAGGGGGCTGGACTCAATGACCTTTTGGGGTCCCTTCCAGTTCTATGAGATAGATATATCTCCATATATTTTTACCTAGGCTTCCATTCTGTAAATACAATAAACTACCATATCTACATCAGCTAATCAACAAGTCTGACAGTGGTTCAGAGAAATGATCAATATTGGCTAGATTTATTACTCTTTCAGATTCTGGGCTTTATAAAAATTTTCGCCTCAGAGTAGCCAGTTTGCTGGATGTGCCACTCTAGTTCAGTTGGCAGTTGCAGCATTTTGTTGACAGGCTTCTATGTATTACTCTTGTATTCTTGAATAGAAATATAAGCTACTGTTTATTTAATTGCTCAGGTTCAATTTTCAAAAGATGGAAGTCTATAAAAGAAATTGCTGAAAGGCACATTTTTCATGACCATCTTGTACCACATTTATCTCTGCAGTTGGATCTGCATTTTTCACTAGCGTAGTCACAAAAAAAATGTAGATTATCAGTCTGGTACTGAAGTATAGAAAAAGATGACTCGTGAATTGGAAGCAATTTAATTCACTACAATATGTTTTTAAACAAAATATGTATAAGGCACAATTTTTTAAAAGTGCTTTTGGTTTTTTTTAATGTTAACTATGTAGTGAAGCTGAGCAACACATTTTAATCTTTAGCATTGTTTTTAATGTCAAGTCTCAAAAAATGTTTGAGACAAAAAAGTAGTAATATGCAAGGAAATAAGATTTGGCTTATCTATTTTGATATCAGATGTAAGGGCTATTAAATGTCATTTTTAAAAATATTTGAAAACTTAGGAACCAGTGGCAGTTGTAATGGTTTCTAATACATGCTTAAAGTATTTGCTATCATAAGGATATAGAGCTGCCAGGAAAAATCATATCTGCAGGCCTATTGCAAGGTTATAGTAAATTGCTAACATTACTTTCTCTCCTTATGGGAATTCTCAAATGTTTATGCAATCATTTAGAGCTTTATTGCAAGCAAGGCAATAAAAAGGGAAGGAATCCAATTACTTTAGGCACAAAGCTTACAATTCCTACGTAATGAGTGCAAAACTAAGACTTTGTTCAGTAAGCATGGAAGCATTACAGGCTCTAGTGAGTAAACTGGAAATTACTTTAAGTAGGTTGAAAATACTTTCTTGGTAAATTGCTTTGATATAACGTTTTTATAAAGTTATAATAGTAGTATGTAGGTTTTCTTGGAGAGTCAGAGTAGGGCATGGAGTGAAGCAGAAATGTGAAGAAAGCAGGCCTGATATATATAAAATTGGTTTTTAAAGTGAGATTTATCCACTAGCATTTTTTCATCTTTAAGATTTGAAACTGAGAAAATGAGGAAAGAGAATGTGAAGGAAATGTGTTCTCCACAGTGTCAGGTTTTTTTTTTTAGTCAAATAAGAATGTAGCAACAGCCATAGTGGATCAGACTAATATTATCCTGAATCTCATGCTTCTGTGTAAGGGGTGCAATTTTTACAATGGACTTGCATGCAACAATATGCCTGTGGGAAAATGTTCTTCCTAACTCTAGACAATTAGTCATTGGTTATGTCCTGAATCATGGAATTTAATACATTTTATTATTTTTTCTTAGCTAATGCAGCTCAGAATAAGATTAATATAAATGTTAAATCCTATTTTGAAACCTACAGAGTTATTTGTATTAATATTCTGTGGTAGTGAGCTCAGCAAGGTAACTTGTGTATATTTTAAAATACATATTTGTCATAGTGGTGCTCTGTACCTCAAAGCACCACCTGGATCCTCCCTATTCACCACTGTTATATAATTGATATGTTTTGTACAAAGTATGCGTTGTGAGGTATCATTCTGAAAGTCTCGATCTGTTGAACATGAATATCCTGTTGGATTGTATGTGAAGTTACGAAGTTTTGTTTGGTATGAGTTGCTGAAATATGTTGTGAGGTTGGGAACACACACAAACCAGCCTTTCAGGTACAACAGTGGAGTAGCCAGACATGCTGATGGCCCATTAAAGGGAATCCACTTTCCCAACAGCCATCTTTGAAGACTGCTCGGAGAGAGCATGTAGACCATGAAGAATGCTTGACCAGTCGGGTGACCCCCACATCGCAAGCTGGAAGAAACTATGAAGAGGGGAAATGACATCACTTGGGCTCACTCCTCCACAACTCAACACTTGGAAACACATCTAGGGGACAGACTTTGAACTGGGGAGGGTGGACACAGGCTGGAAGAGAGTTGCAGTCTGTGTATTGAAGTTCTGTCACTTGTTTGTACCATCTATCAGGGTGAGACACTGCTTAATTCAAATCCTGTTTAGTTTATAGAACTTAGACTGCGAATTTGTTTTATTTCTTAGGTAAACAACTTTGATCTCTACGTTTACTACTTATAAGCACTTAAAATCTACCTTTCTGTAGTTAATAAATCTGTTTTATATTTTACCTAAAACAGTGTGTTTTGGTTGAAGTGCTTGGGAAATCTCAGGTTATAAAGGCTAGTGTGTGTCCTTGCCACATTGAGGGAGGAGCAGACTCTGTAATAATTATGGCTTCTGGCCAGGGCAAGGTAGTATATTCCTGGGGTGCAATGCTGGGGAACTAGGGGGGAATTGGCTTGAGCTATTGTTGGTTCATAAGTGGCTTTGAGAGCATTCATGTATCTCAGTTGGGTGTGTCCCTGCCTGTGGATGTCTGTGCAAGTGCAGTACTTACTAGAGGTTTGTATCTTGTCACAGCATCACAATGTGAGAGGAATACCCCGGGGTTGGTGGGACAGAGGGCTCAGTGGTCCCACAGTTCAGATTGCACCCTGGGAATCCTGTCCCAGTCATCTTCAAATTTCTTTTCAGTTTCAGTGGGTATCACCTTGTAATATATAACTAACTTTGTTGTGAAATAGTGAGTGTTGCTACATACTAGGGCTGTCAAGTAATTAAAAAAATTAATCGTGCGATTAAACAATAGGATACAATTTATTTAAATAGTTTTGGATGTTTTCTACATTTTCAAATATATTGAATTCACTTAGAACGCAAAATACAAAGTGTATAGTGCTCACTTTATATTTATTTTTATTACAAATATTTGCACTATAAAAAACAAAATAAATTTCAATTTACCTAATACAAGTACTGTAGTGCAATCTCTATCCTGAAAGTTGGAACTTACAAATGTAGAATTTTGTACAAAAAAATAACTGCATTCAAAAATAAAACAATGTAAGTCTTTAGAGCCTACAAGTCTACTCAGTCCTACTACTTGTTCAGCCAATGGCTCAGAGAAACAAGTTTGTTTACATTCGCAGGAGATAATGCTGCCCGCTTCTTGTTCACAATATCACCTGAAAGAGAGAACAGGCGTTCGCATGGCCGTGTTGTAGCCAGCGTCGCAAGATACTTGTGCCAGATGCACTAAAGATGCATATGTCCCTTCATGCTTCAACCACCATTCCAGAGGACATGCATCCATGCTGATGATGGGTTCTGCTCGATAACTGTCCAAAGCAGTGCAGACCGACGCATGTTCATTTTCATCATCTGAGTCAGTCAGATGCCACCAGCAGAGGTTGATTTTCTTTTTTGGTGGTTCGGGTTCTGTAGTAAGACATCTGAGACTGTTGTAACATTAAATATATGGCAGAATGCGGGTAAAACAGTAGGAAACATACGATTCTTCCCCAAGGGGTTTATTCGCAAATTTAATTAATGCATTATTTTTTTAATGAGCATCAGCAGCATGGAAGGATGTCCTCTGGAATTGTGGCCAAAGCGTGAAGGGGCATATGAATGTTTAGCATATCTGGCACATAAATACCTTGCAATGCCAGCTACAAAAGTGCCAAGCGAATGCTCGTTCTCTCTTTCAGGTGACATTGTAAACAAGCGGGCAGCATTATCTCCCGTAAATGTAAACAAACTTGTTTGTTTTAGAAAACGGCTGAACAAGAAGTAGGACTGAGTAGACTTTTAGGCTCTAAATTTGTACTTTTTGTTTTTGAGTGCAGTTATGTAACAAAAAAAATCTACATTTGTAAATTGCACTTTCACGATAAAGAGATTGCACTACGGTACTTGTAGGAGGTGAATTGAAAAATACTACCATTTTTACAGTGCAAATATTTGTAATAAAATTAACAATATAAAGTGAGCATTGTCTAATTTGTATACTGTTGTAATTGAAATTAATATGAATGTAGAAAAACATCCAAAAATACTTAAATTTCAATTGGTATTCTATTGTTTAACAGTGCGATTAAAACTGCAATTAATCAATTAATTTTTTTGAGTTAATCACGTGAGTTAACTGTGATTAATCAACAGCCCTACTACATACACAATATACTTGACACAATAGCAGGAAACGAAAAGTTAAGCCACTGCACATTATGTACCTCCACCCATTCCTGATGGGAGAAGGTTTTATGTGCACCAACCTGTCTGCTCCATCAACAAATCAAGCTTACATGAGCCTGATGTCCATTTCCCTCAGTTGTCTCTTTCCTCTCCCTCGCCCTATAAACTGATCAGAGCTATAGTTGAGTTTTTGTGCTAGTATATAACATAAATAAGGCAAAAAATTACCCTAGATTCAACTTTTAAAAGCCCCAAAGCAATTTTCTGTAAGTGACTGTATGGATTCCACCCCACGTATGCAAGATTGGATTCTTTTGACCATCAGTGTTCATTGGGACCACACCTATGCCCTACATGTCCTTGCACTCCCACCCAAGGGCATAAAGGGTGGAGTGGATCCAACCGGGGCCGGCCCACAACATTTTGGCACCTGAGGTGGGGAGCTCAAATGACATCTCATGTCAAAATGTACAAGGTAAATACTCTTAAATCAAACTTTAATAAGGTCTCAAGCACCATTTTTTTATTTTGCCTATACGTAATGTGACAAAGTTTCTCCTCTAGGTTGGTGGGTCCTGCGCTTATTGGCGGATTTGCTCACCTCAGAGATTCACCTTGTGGGTCAGGAAACAGCCCAGAGACCTTCCCCTCGGGTAGAAGCCACAGTCCAGATCAATTCCTCCTGTGTCTGATCAGGGGTTGGGAGGTTTGGGGGGAACCCAGGCCCGCCCTCTACTCCGGGTTCCAGCCCAGGGCCCTGTGGACTGCAGCTGTCTAGAGTGCCTCCTGGTACAGCTGCACGACAGCTACAATTCCCTGGGCTACTTCCCCAGAGCCTTCTCCCAACACCTTCTTTATCCTCACCACAGGACCTTTCTCCTGGTGTCTAATAACGCTTGTTCTCTTCAATCCTCCAGCAATATGCCTTCCCACTCTCAGCTCCTAGTGCCTCTTGCTCCCAGCTCCTCGCATGCATGCTACAAACTGAAGTGAGGCCCTTTTTAACTCAGGTGCCCTGATTAGCCATCCTGTCCTAATTGATTCTAGCAGTTTCTTCTTAATTGGCTCCAGGTGTCCTAATTAGCCTGCCTGCTTTAATTGGTTCCAGCAAGTTCCTGTTTGTTCTGGAACTGCCCCTATTACCTTACCCAGGGAAAAGGGATCTACTTAATCTGGGACTAATATATCTGCCTTCTAACACTCTCCTGTAGCCATCTGGCCTGACCCTGTCACAGTAAATTTTGATGATGATCGATGGGAATATTTTTCATTGGTTTGTGTGCGTATATCGTTAAATGGACATTTACTGACAAAAATCCAATCCTTCCAAGCCTACCTATAGTTAAGTGCTGTATATCATGCTAAGAATAGTGTTTTGCCTGTTGGCTTTTGCATTTGAGAAGGAACTTTGAGTCATATGACCTAATTGGTTGGAATTAATTGTGTGTGTTATTAATATTGACATTCTAGGATATGCTTCTTAAAGTTAAATAGAAGTATAGAATGAACAGATGAGTGATACAGAAATTGGCAATCACAATAATGATATCCAGTTTTATTCCACTGGGCTTTATCCACAGGTTGACAGTACCAAATATTAATAGTGCTTGGAATTTTTACTGCAGAGGTTTGTTAGTTTAAATAGTGCAGCACCTCTGGGCCTTCAAGAATGTAATTTAGAAGCATAACAAGTGAGAATCACTGATCTGCTCAAACACAGTTTAGCTGTTATCCTTTCAAATCCTGCTGTGCAGAATTACAAATGATAAAGCAGGGGACATGCTTCTTTTCCATTACAAAGTGTTTCTGGCCTAGAGGTGACTAAGAACAGCGGGGAAACAAAATTACAATATTTTACTCCACTGCGTCTTCTGCTCCAAAGAGATAAGTAATGACGTTAAGTTACTAATACTACGTTAAAATGCACTAACACATTCATTGTTAATATCTGTTACCATTTCTATAGAAAGAGGTAGAAGTTTAGTTTTCTTTTTTTAAACTGATCATTTTGTAATTCTGTTGTGTTATACTAGTCAAGTTCAATAAAATTAAAAAGATTTTAATGTTTCAAGTTTTGTTCTTGAATAAACTTTTACCCATATTTTTCTCAGTAATTAATTAATAGAAGGACTTTTTAAAAGCAGAAAACACTGTATTTTTAATTCACTGTTTTTATAGGATTTAAATTATAACATGCATTCAGTTTTATTTTTCATAGTCCCAGGCCAGAATCTATGAAAAGCATATTATAACATTATCAGTGTGCTTACATGACAGCTATGTATTTATGAATGTACTTTCAGATGTATTCTGTGACTGTTCACCAAGAAAAATACCCAGATCTTGGCCACATTAGTTTTGTATTAAAATCCCATTTTATAGATCTCTTACTAGTTAGGTATGGTTACCTCCAGAGTTTACAGTATTACCTAATTTTCCCTATATTTGATTAAATATTAATGTGTACAGTAAATACTAAGGTTATGCCATTATCTAGGGGAGTGACAAATTTTAAAAGGTGACTGCGGTATGCATGTGTTATATAGCTTTTATGGCACACCGCACAGATTAAATTGGTATGCATACATTTAATCTGTATGGCGTGCCTCAAAAGTTTTATTGGAATGAATTTGGGATGGCTGCATTACTTGATTTGTAGAGTTAAGTCCAAAGCAGAATGCAAGGAGTTGCAGAGTGATCTCACAAAACTGGATGACTGGGCAACAAAATGGCAGATGAAATTTAATGTTGATAAGTATGAAGTAATTCATATTGGAAAAAATAATCTCAACTATACATATATAATGTGTTCTAAACTGGCTGTTACCACCCAAGAAAAAGATCTTGGAGTCATCATAGATAGTTCTCTGAAAACTTCAGTTCAATATGCAGAAGCGGTCCAAAAGGCTAACAATGTTAGGGACTACTAGGAAAGGGATAGATAATAAGACAGTAAATATCATAATGCTGCCATATAAATCTATGATTCACCCACACCTTCAATACTGTGTCCAGTTCTGGTTGCCTCATCTAAAAGAGCAGGTTTAAAACAAACATAAGGAGGTATTTCTTCACACTAGGCACAGTCAACCTGTGGAACTCTTTTCCAGGGGATGTGGTGAAGGCCAAAAACATAACTGGGTTCGAAAAATAATTAGATAAGTTCATGGAGCCGAGGTCCATTAGTGGCTGTTAGCCAACATGATCAGGGATGCAATCCCATGCTCAGGTGACCCTAAACTGAGTATCAGAAGCCATGAATGGAAGATGGGTGGATCATTCCATAATTGCCCTGTTCTGTACACTACCCCTGAAGCTCTGGTACGGGTTGCTGTCAAAGACAGGCTATTGGGCAAGATGGAGCATGGTCTGACCCAATATGTCAGCTCCTATGGTCTTATGCAAATCATCCCAAACATGTACTATTTAAACCTTTAGTACATCATACCTTCATGTATTCTGCATAGGTTACTTAGTTCTTTTGTAAAAACTTTTAGAAACATTTTAGGAAAGCTTTAAGTTTTATTGGTACTATTTTTGTACCACTCAATCCAAGTAGCTAGGTTCCTGAGTATCATGAGTCCCGTTGTACAGAGGGAGAAATGATTAGAAATAAATATTAGACTATTTAAAGTAGACTTTCCATACATCATAATGTAATAGTCATACATTTCACAATATATTAGGGCTAGAAACAGAGAGGGTGATGTGCATAGCTTTCCAATAATATAAAGTATCTCTTTCTAGATATATTTGGGGATATTAGCAGGACTGAATTGCCTCTCGGCACCTCAGATCAGGGGCGCTCAACCTTTCCAGACTACCGTATCCCTTTCAGAAGTCTGATTTGTCTTCCATACCCCTAGTTTCACCTCACTTAAACTACTTGGTTTCAAAATCCGACATAAGACAAAAGTGTCACAGCACACTATTACTGAAAAATTGCTTATTTTCTCATTTTTACCATATAATTATAAAATAAATCAATTGGAATGTAAATATTGTACTTACCTTTCAGTGTATAGAGCAGTATAAACGAGTCATTGTCTATATGAAATTTTAGTTCGCAAGTGCTTTTTATGTAGTTGTAATGGGTTAGCAGTTGTCCCTCCCACTCGGGCTCAGAGGGAGGCCATTCCACCTTACTGGGTCACCGTGGGGTCAGCCCAGTCACAGGGCAGGGCGGTAAACAGTCTAGGGAGCTCAGGCACTCAGGCAGGGCCGAACAATAGGCAGTCTATAGGGCTCTGGCCTTCTGGGCAGGGCAGAGCAGCAAGCAGTCTTTCGCCTAAGGTGAGTAGGTGGCCACCCCAGGGGTGGGGCGGCCACAAGGGATAGGGAAACCCAGGCCTGCCCTACCAGGTCCCAGCACAGGGCCCTGACAGTGGTGGAGGGCTTTGCCACTGGGTCAGCAGGGATCCCACCGAAACACACCGACCTGAGCACCAACTGCAAAATCGGACTAAAGTCTCTGATTTCCCTGGACTATTTCCTGCCACAATCCGGTGAGGTGTTCCAGTGTCCAGGGGTCCTACGTCTCCTTGGGATATTCAGTCGCTGGCATACTCAGCGGCTCATCTACGGATTTGGTCTCCTCTGGGGTCAGCGGGCTACTCAGTTTCGTCATAGGCAGCAGGCAAGAGGCCTCTGCCTTCTTCCCTGGCGTCTCTTCAACTAAGCTGGAGGCTCTGCCTCTTACACTTCCTGTACTGCCTCTCACTTCTAGCATGAGGGCTCCAGGCCCGGCCCGGCTCCATCCACTCAGGCGCAGAGAGTGGTCCCTTCCTCTCTGGCTTGGAAGGAGGCTCCTCTGCCTCACTACAGTAGCCTGTTGTAAAACTAGGCAAATATCTAGCTGAGTTGATGTACCCCGCTGAAGGCTTCTGCATACCCCCAGAAGTACATGTATACTTGGTTGAGAACTACTGCATCAGACCACTGTTGTTTGGTGGGAGGAAGTTTGGTATTTTTCTGAGAGTGGTTTCTTTCTTTAAAATGTCTGTCTGAAAGCTGATCCAAGGGTTAGAATGCTGGACATAGTCATTGAGCTGATGCATGAGTGGACAGTATGCTGGTAAAGTACTCAATTAGTAGGTTGCATTTAACCCATCACTTGGCAGTTTATTGCATGGCTATCACCATGTGGTGTATAAATATATGGGGGCATCTTTGTCTATTTAGTATTTTCTGCAAAATGAGAACAGATCATAACTAGGCCATTGATATGAGAGAACTGCAATTCGTACAGTACACACTATAAAGTATTTCCTTCGCCTCATTGGGGTGTTGTGGAAGTCTTGAATATGTTGGTCTCAAACAGCACAGATGGTGCTTAACAATAGTTAAGTTCATCAGAGGAGAGTTATTTCCAGCAGGCAACTCATCACTGATTTGTTCTTAGTTAAATTCAGACATGTATGATTTTGATTTTTATGTGGCTTTTGTCGTGCTGCTTTTGGTAATTACTCGATCAAATATGCAATGTAAAGTAGAGTTTGATTGGCTTGTCCTTGTCAGAGAAATTTCCTTAATAATTAGAAAACGTAATGGTTCAGTTCTACAGAGGAGCAATTCTCAGTCCACTTTCAAATGGAAGGGACCAACAAGTCAACTCTAGATTTTGATACGTGAATAGGGTAATTCGCAATATGTTACTAATTGATTTATCTAGGTTCAACTAATGCAAGATATTGTTTTCATTTAAGTTGGATTGAGCCAATATAGTATTGTCTTAATAGTAGAAGCTAAGATTTTTTTTATAAACATGATTCTTGACATAAAATGTAACATCAGTTTGTACAAAATCTGTGTTCTTATTGAACTATAGTGAACAAAATACAGTGTAGGTTATTCTAGATTTTTGTCCTATAAGCCAGTGGTTTTCAACCTTTTTTCATTTGCAGACCACTAAAACATTTTCAGTACACGTGCGGACCCCTTTGGAAATCTTAGACATAGTCTGTATACCACAGGTTGAAAAACACTGTTCTAAGTAAGCTAAACTGGCTATATGCTCAAATTCTGAATGACGTAAGAGAGCTCATTTCTGCAAATTAGGTTTTCAAGTCCTATTATATACATAAAAGTTCCCACTCTGTGGGATCTCAGAGTGCTGTATTTTTGATACTGGGTATTGTGCCAGGTGTATCAACTATCTATAGGCAAGTTTTGCGGGAGCTTTAAATGCTACGGTTTTGGCAGCTGTTTCCACCACCTCCCTAGGTAAGCCATTCCAGTGCTTCACCACCCTCCTAGAGGAAAAAGTTTTTCCTAATATCCAGCCTAAACCTCCCCCACTGCAACTTGAGACCATTACTCCTTGTTCTGTCAACTGCTACCACTGAGAACAGTCTAGATCCATCATCTTTGGAACCCCCTTTCAGGTAGTTGAAAGCAGCTATCAAATCCCCCCTCATTCTTCTCTTCTGCAGACTAAATAATCCCAGTTCCCTCAGCCTCTCCTCATAAGTCATGCGCTCCAGCCCCCTAATCATTTTTGTTGCCCTCCGCTGGACTCTTTCCAATTTTTCCACATCCTCCTTGTAGTGTGGGGCCCAAAACTGGACACAGTACTCCAGATAGACTAACACAGTACTCCAGATAGACTAACACGGCTACCCCTCTGATACAGTACTCCAGATGAGGCTTCACAAATGCCGAATAGAGGGGAATGATCACGTCGCTCGATCTGCTGACAATGCCCCTACTTATACAGCCCAAAATGCCGTTAGCCACCTTGGCAACAAGGGCACACTGTTGACTCATATCCAGCTTCTTGTCCACTGTAACCCTTCGGTCCTTTTCTACAGAACTGCTGCCTAGCCACTCGGTCCCTAGTCTGTAACAGTGCATGGGATTCTGCCAGCCTAATTGCAGGACTCTGCACTTGTCCTTGTTGAACCTCATCAGATTTCTTTTGGCCCAATCCTCTATTTTGTCTAGGTCCCTCTGTATCCTATCCCTACCCTCCAGCGTATCTACCACTCTTCCCAGTTTAGTGTCATCTGCAGACTTGTTGAGGGTGCAGTCCACGCCATCCTCCAGATTATTAATGAAGATATTGAACAAAACCAGCCCCAGGACCGACCCTTGGGGCACTCCGCTTGATACCGGCTGCCAACTAGACATGGAGCCACTGATCACTATCCATTGAGCCCGACAGGCCAGGTTTCTATCCACCTTATAGTCCATTCATCCAGCCCATACTTCTTTAGCTTGCTGTCAAGAATACTGTGGGAGACTGTATGAAAAGCTTTGCTAAAGTCAAGGAATAACACGCCCACTGCTTTCCCCTCATCCACAGAGCCAGTTATCTCATCATAGAAGGCAGTTAGGTTAGTCAGGCATAACTTGCCCTTGGTGAATCCATGCTGATTGTTCCTGATCACTTTCCTGTCATCGAAGTGCTTCAAAATTGATTCCTTGAGGACCTGCTCCATGATTTTTCCAGGGACTGAGGTGAGGCTGACTGGCCTGTAGTTCCCCGGATCATCCTTCTTCCCTTTTTTAAAGATGGGCACTACATTAGCCTTTTACCAGTCATCTGGGACTTCGCCCGATCGCCATGAGTTTTCAAAGATAATGGCCAATGGCTCTGCAATCACATCCGCTAACTCCTTTAGCACCCTCGGATGCAGTGCATCCGGCCCCATGGACTTGTGCTCATCCAGCTTTTCTAAATAGTCCTGAACCACTTCTTTCTCCACAGAGGACTGGTCACCTCCTCCCCATACTGTGCTGCCCAGTGCAGTAGTCTGGGAGCTGACCTTGTTCGTGAAGACAGAGGCAAAAAAAGCATTGAGTACATTAGCTTTTTCCACATTCTCTGTCACTAGGTTGCCTCCCCCATTCAATAAGTGGCCCACACTTTCCCTGACCACCTTCTTGTTGCTAACATACCTGTAGAAACTTTTCTTGTTACTCTTAACATCCCTTGCTAGCTGCAATTCCAAGTGTGAATTAGTGTTGCAATTAAATATGTATACATTCTTTTGTTTTTATAATTAAGATGATGGAAATTTTTCCATCCATTCTCCATGAATTTGTGCTTAAATGTTTTAGAATGGTATTCGTATGATCTTATTAATGTAGAATTGAATTATTTGCCTAGTTCAGTTATAATGTGGAACTGTATTTTTAACTGTATATATTGAACATGGTTATTTAATTTCCTTACCAAAATTGATAGACTGAAAACTGTTAGGCTTTCAGCTATGCTATCATATATTTAAAATGGCAGGGATATGGAACAAAAATGCTGGAGTTGGAAAGTAAATGATTTTTGATTAAATTATCTTGAGAGTAGTTTTATGAATTACAAGCAGATTGGCTGGTGAAGCTCCCACTAATGAAGACTTTAATAATTTGAATGAGACATCTGCTCAGCATGAATTACATTTTATAAAATTATTTTATCTAAGTAGGTTTATATTCTTGTTTTTTATACATTTTTAAAATAAATTATAGATAGTCTAATTTTTATCCACTCACAGCTGACTGCTTTCTACATTTGTTAGGACATGAATTTTATGTCTTCTGGTTTATTAGGACAAAACCTTAAAGCTGAATGACTGGCTGCATAAAGGTTGATAGCATTGTACTTGCTGCCGAATACGCAGGAACATGAATGTGCATCTGGTAAATTCAAGCCAACCAATTTTACTGTGACCAAGTGAAAATTTAGCATAGTCGGCATCCGTTATATCATTACTATTTTTCAGTTAATGTAGTAGCTGTGTATGTATGTATGTGTGTATGTATATATGTATATATGTATGTGTATGTATATATAAAAAATCAGATTATGAATAGATTATATAATCTATTTTTTCATTTTGATAAAGGATTTGTCACATAAAAGTTTTTAATGGTAAATACACAAAAGTGAGAACTTGATTTGTATTAAGTATTTTATAAAATTTACAAATGGGTCCAGATAAGAAATATAAACGCGATTTTATGTATTAAGTACTTCAAAGAGGAAATATTTACTGCTTTTGGTGCTGTATGCACAACTCTGTGTATTGAAGTACATCAGTGTTGTGTCACCACATGAGACTTTATTTTTATTGCACCACTGGTGTCTAAGCAGTGTACAGTTTAAATTAACAAGTGATGATAAGAGCAGGAGAGCTAGAGAGAAAAGACTGGATTTCAGAGAGACGAACTGGCAGGATTTAGAGATCTGAATTAGTGGGAAAGAAATAGGAAAGAGGATGGACAATGAAGTTATTGGCACAGATTAAAGCAAGAAATTGAGGACAAAATTTGGGCGGAGATGGATTTGTTTCCAAATATTGTCATTTTGAGTTGACAAAACACCTAGGTGCTAGTTGCAGATGTGGGTTTGCTTAGAGAGATTTCTCAGGCCACAAGGAAGCACAATGTTCAAAACTGCCATTATTAACAGTATGCATATGACAAATATAGAATGTACTGCAGTCAATATAATACTAAAAAAAGTGAAAGATATTACAATTATTATTCATAATACTGGCAATTACTCTGCTTGGTATTTTATATCCAAAAGCAGAATTCCTGCCCACCAAAATAGCCCTGTATCCCTTTTCTGAAAGGCTGAGCCCAAATGCAAGCAAGCCTTTCAGTTGTGATAACTGCTAAAACTTCTTCCAGATGCATATACTTGATCTGAAAATACTGTATTTCAAACTTATGTCCAGCTTTAGGAAGGAGGAGACCACATTAGGTTCATTGTACTACCTCAATAAAGACTATTGCTAAAGTTTGTGACAACCACAAAATAGCCAAATAAGCAATATGCGTAAAAGCTGTAATGACTACAGAGCTGTGTGGAATACAGAAGTTCTGTTTTGTGAAAATTCTATTGTGGGTTTTTGTTTTTGTTTTTAATTTTGTTTGAAACGTTTGTCTGACAATATTGAATCCGTGACCTCCGTGACAGACACGAAACCCTAGTAATGAGTACACGGTTCATTATAGCAGTTTTTACTAATGCAGTCTTTTATCGGTGGTAGTGTAGTGCCAGACTGCACAAATTCTCTTCCAGCTCTGTGTTTTTCCTTGAGGAACTCTCACAGAGTGTCATCACAATCTAGCACCAGTCAAGACCTAGAAAATCCCTAATATTTGCCACAGTGGTTATTAACCAGACTAATAATGTTAGAAATCAAAAAGCATTTTAGTGCAGCGGGCGAGGTACACTTGCCATTCTTTAAACCTTTAACCTAAACTATAATCAAATCTATCATTAACCTAGGTAGCTGTAGGAGGGAATGCAGGCAGAAGCCCAGCAGCAGATTGGGGGCTATCCAATTTATTGCGCCAAGTGCAGCATGTATGATTACTTGCCCTGTTTGCTGGTGACGTATGTGCATTCGTTGCAAGGAGCTCCTGGCTCTCAGACCGAGTACGGGCTTTGGAGGCCAGGGTGGCAGAACTGGAGGAGCTAAGGGAGGCAGAGAGGTATGTTGATGAGGCTTTCCGGGACACTGTAGATCTGTCCCACATCGGGTCAGACAGAGCCCCTGCGCTGTGAAGGAGGATGAAAAGCTCAGGGAAGGAGAGCAGTCAACGAGAGCAGAGGGAAACCTTCCCATAGTTGGGACCCTCCTTCCAGATGATGTTGGGGTATCCGCTCGCACTGAGGTTACCTCTCCAGGGGAGGGAACTGCAGTCATTAGGAAAAGGCAGGTGTTAGTAATGGGAGATTCGATCATTAGAAACATAGATAGCTGGGTTTGTGATGACCGGGAGAACCGTATGGTGACTTGCCTGCCTGGTGCGAAGGTTGCGGATCTCTCGAGGCATCTAGATAGACTTGGGTAGTGCTGGGGTGGAGCCGGTGGTCGTGGTACATGTAGGTACCGATGACATAGGGAAGGGTAGGGGAGACGTCCTGGAGGCCAAATTTAGGCTGCTAGGAAAGAGACTGAAATCCAGGACCTCTATGGTAGCATTTTCAGAAATGCTTCCAGGTCCACGCACAGGGCCAGGTAGGCAGGCAGAGCTTCAGAGGCTCAATGCGTGGATGAGACGATGGTATAGAGAGGAGGGGTTTAGATTTATTAGGAACTGGGGAAACTTTTGGGATAGGGGGAGCCTATACAGGAAGGATGGGCTCCACCTAAACCAAAGTGGATCCAGACTGCTGGCACTTAACATTAAAAAGGTTGCAGAGCAGTTTTTAAACTAAGAGATGGGGGAAAGCCGATTGCTGCAGCGGAGCACGTGGATCGGACAGAGAATTCTTAGAGGAGAGTCTATTGATAGAGATTCTCTATGTTCTAGTCAGGAGCAGACGATGGTAGAGGATAAAGTATGGGCCAGATCAGACAAGAAACATTCACATAAAAAAGAATCACAGTGAGAAGTTTTTAAAGTGCTTGTACACAAATGCTAGAAGTCTAAACAATGAGTGAACTAGAGTGCCTCATGTTAAAGGAGGATATTGACATAATAGGCATCACGGAAACCTGGTGGAGTGGGGACAATCAATGGGACACAATCATTTCTGTGGTGGGAAGAACACCTCAACAGCCCACCACTGTGGCATTTAATTTCAGAATGGGGAACTATGCAAAAATGAGGAGGTTAGTTAAACAGAAATTAAAAGGTACAGTGACTAGAGTGAAATCCCTGCAAGCTGCAGGGACACTTTTCAAAGACACCATAATAGAGGCCCAACTTAAATGTATACCCCAAGTTAAAAAACACAGTAAAAGAACTAAAAAAGAGCCACCATGGCTTAACAACCATGTAAAAGAAGCAGTGAGAGATAAAAAGGCATTTTTTAAAAATTGGAAGTCAGATCCTCGTGAGGTAAATAGAAAGGAGCATAAACACTGCAAAATTAAGTGTAAAAATGTAATAAGAAATGCCAAAAAGGAGTTGGAAGAACAGCTAGCTAAAAACTCAAAACCCTAAGCCTGCTAAACAACCAGTGGGGCCCTTGGATGATCGAGATACAAAAGAAGCACTTGAAGACGATAAAGCCAGTGCAGAGAAACTAAATGAATTCTTTGCTTCAGTCTTCACTGCTGAGGATGTTAGGGAGATTCCCAAACCTGAGCCGTCCTTTGTAGGTGACAAATCTGAGGAACTGTCACAGATTGAAGTGTCACTAGAGGAGGTTTTGGAATTAATTGATAAACTCAACATTAACAAGTCACCGGGACCAGATGGCATTCACCCAACAGTTCTGAAAAAACTCAAAAGTGAAATTGCGGAACGATTAACTATGGTTTGTAACCTGTCCTTTAAATCGGCTTCTGTACCCAATGACTGGAAGATAGCTAATGTAACGCCAGTATTTAAAAAGGGCTCTAGGGGTGATCCCGGCAATTACAGACCGGTAAGTCTAAAGTCAGTACCGGACAAATTAGTCGAAACAATAGTAAAGAATAAAATTGTCAGGCACATAGAAGAACATAACTTGTTGGGCAAAACTCAACATGGTTTTTGTAAAGGGAAATCATGTCTTACTAATCTATTAGAGTTCTTGAAGGGGTCAACAAACATGTGGACAATAGGGATCCAGTGGACATAGTGTACTTAGATTTCCAGAAAGCCTTTGACAAGGTCCATCACCAAAGGCTCTTACGTAAATTAAGTTGTCATGGGATAATAGGGAAGATCCTTTTGTGGATTGAGAACTGGTTAAAAGACAGGGAACAAAGGGTAGGAATAAGTGGTAAATTTTCAGAATGGAGAGGGGTAACTAGTGGTGTTCCCCAAGGATCAGTCCTAGGACCAATCCTATTCAACTTATTCATAAATGATCTGGAGAAAGGGGTGAACAGTGAGGTGGCAAAGTTTGCAGACGCTACTAAACTGCTCAAGATAGTTAAGACCAAAGCAGACTGTGAAGAACTTCAAAAAAATCTCACAAAACAAGTGATTGGGCAACAAAATGGCAAATGAAATTTAATGTGGATAAATGTAAAGTAATGCACATTGGAAAAAATAACCCCAACTGTACATACAGTATGACGGGGGCTAGTTTAGCTACAACTAATCAAGAAAGAGATCTTGGCGTCATCGTGGATAGTTCTCTGAAGATATCCACGCAGTGTGCAGCGGCAATCAAAAAAAGCAAACAGGATGTTAGGAATCATTAAAAAAGGGATAGAGAATAAGACGGAGAATATCTTATTGCCCTTATATAATTCCATGGTACGCCCACATCTCGAATACTGCGTACAGATGTGGTCTCCTCATCTCAAAAAAGATATACTGGCATTAGAAAAAGTTCAGGAAAGTGCAACTAAAATGATTAGGGAGTTGGAACGTGTCCCATATGAGGAGAGATTAAAGAGGCTAGGACTTTTCAGCTTGGAAAAGAGGATACTAAGGGGGGATATGATAGAGGTAGATAAAATCATGAGTGGTGTGGAGAAAGTGAATAAGGAAAAGTTATTTATTCCCATAATATAAGAACTAGGGGCCACCAAATGAAATTAATGGGCAGCAAGTTTAAAACAAATAAAAGGAAGTTCTTCACACAGCGCACAGTCAACCTGTGGAACTCCTTGCCCTGAGGAGGTTGTGAAGGCTAGGGCTATATCAGGGTTTAAAGGAGAACTGGATAAATTCCTGGAGGTTAAGTCCATTAATGGCTATTAGCCAGGATGGGTAAGGAACGGTGTCCTTAGCCTCTGTTTGTCAGAGGGTGGAGATGGATGGCAGGAGAGAGATCACTTGATCATTACCTGTTAGGTTCACTCCCTGTGGGGCACCTGACATTGGCCACTGTCAGTAGACAGGATACTGGGCTGGATGGACCTTTGGTCTGACCCAGTATGGCTGTTCTTATGATTCACAAGCCAGCTTGTCAAGCTGTATTGCTCTGCTACAAAACATGGGGGCTTATTGTCATGCTGTACCTATAAACCAGAGATAGGCAACCTTTGGCACACGGCCTGCCAGGGTAAGCACCCTGGCGGGCCAGGCCAGTTGTTTACCTGCCAAGTCCGGAGGTTTGGCCGATCGCGGCTCCCTCTGGCTGCGGTTCGCTGCTCCAGGCCAATGGGGCCTGCGGGAAGCTGCGGCCAGCACATCCCTTGGCCCGCGCCGCTTCCCGCAGCCCCCGTTGGCCTGGAGCGGCGAACCGCGGCCAGTGGGAGCCGTGATCGCCGAACCTGCGGACGCAGCAGGTAAACAAACCGGCCCAGCATGCCAAAGGTTGCCGATCCCTGCTATAAACTAAATGTAGCATCTTCATTGTTCGTGAAATACTTGTGTCCTATACACTGTGGCTTTCCCTTCTTATCATACCTTTCTGTGCATACCATACATAGAGTATTTGTGTTTAGCATTTCTCAAGACAGTTCTCTTCACAAAGCTAAATCAAGTGTGAGACCCACATAAGCAAGACTATTCAAGAATGGAACTTATGTACCAATCAGGTCTCTCTCTCTGATTTTGGTGTAAAATTGTCATAAATGGCTTCCCCCTCTCGAGGTCCCTTCCAGTCCTACGTTTCTATGATTCTATGATAGGTGCACTGAAAACAAAAGGCTAACACCCAGATTTTGAGGTGTTCCAAATACCTAAGTCTCGTCATCAGAAGTGACTTAGTGACTTAGAAACCCATCCGAAATTTAGGGTCACTCATAAGTGCCTAAGTCACTTTTGCAAATTAGTTAGGCTCTTAACTCTTAAGTTGTTGCAATACTAAGTGGAAAAATGCCAAAATACCTTTAAAAATCTGGGCCTAAGGGTCTAAGTGTTTTTCCACTTATTTAACTTGCTGGTTAGGAAGTAGAACGGCCAGAAAATGGAAATAAGTGATAAACATAGTGCCTTATGTAAATTGAAGGATAAAGAGGATCTTGAGTGGAAAATTTTAATTCCAGTCATGTAGTGAATATTGTCCATTACAAACAGCATTGTTTAGATGAAATAGTGGTAAACTGTGGTTAGAAAACTATTTGTCTAAAGATTACATTGAAAAGAAGATGTTAGTAAACTTGGGTGAAGAACTGTTGCATATCACAGCTGTGAAGAGGGGACTGAGTGGTGCTTTAAATGAATAGAATGTTAATTCATTCTGATACAGGTTACAACAGTAATATAACACTTCACAATATTTACTGATTTTTGGCAAGTTGGGAAAAAACTGTCCATAAACTAACTGATTAGCATATACACAGAATGGAGTCATTAGGTCTGAAGTATATTTTCCAAAGACTTATAAACGTGTAATAGCTTAAAATACCAAGAACAAAAATAATTCTTGCCCAGCATATCTGGGTAACCCACTTTCTGTAAACTAATACGTTTGTATATGATCTTACTATGGAAGCTTACTGTGTGGTTTTCATGTTTCTTAAATGAACCCACTCCACTGCTAAGGCATTTCATTTTGAATGTGACTAGATTTTCCTTAAATGAAAGAAATACTGGAATTTTTCAAAACAAATGTCAAGATAGAGTATTAAGTGATTTGATTAATATACTAACTGTACAACGAATGTATATTTGTATAAATATAATGTACTGGATTTCTCCAACCACTTGGTAAAGTGGGAAAGTAACAAAAAATTGTAGAAAAGCAAATGTACTGATATTCAGAAGTAACGTGATCCACTCTCACATTTGGAGGATAATGAAACAGTGAGCAGTAAACAGCATGGGTTTCCATAGAATAAATCTCACCAGGCTGCCAACTGTCTGTTAGTAGAAATTCAGAATTAGCACATGAGAAGTATGCAGTAAATCTAATACATTTGGATTTTCGTAAAGCATTTGATAGTGCCTCCTGAAATGTTACTTGCAAAATTTATTTAGATTGATTTGAATAGGAATATTTTGGTAGTAACTGATGCACTGTACAGAGTAAAAGGTCTGCGGAACAAAAGATGTAGCTCAAAAGTCTGCACGCTTGGAAAGAAATAGCTCAAACTGTATCAGCTGCTGGGAACTCCAGATCTATATCTTTTTGCCAGTCCAGACAGCCACAGAATCAAAAGTCTTCACAAATTTCCCATGCAGGTGAGCATTGGGAAAGTATGCCTTCTCTATTCTTTGAAATTGTCCCCAGTTCCTTCATTCTCTTTCACAGTTCTTTAGAAAATGTCAAGCAAGGTAATAGAAGAGCCAGTCTGAATTATGAATTCTTATCTAACCTCACTTGGGAGCCCAACCTTACTTCAACCCCTTACCTCTGGTCCCAATAGCTTCCTGGTAGTCCTGGGAAAAGTTGGATGTGGTGTCCCTAAGGCAGCAGGAACAGAATGCACTCTGTACCAAAGGATTTCCTGATTGCACCTTGTTGTGGAATTACTGCAAAATATATAATTTCAGTAAGATAACTTCTGCTTTCATGTTTGGAAGATTCAACTAATTGAAGTTTAAGCATTTTGCCTGATTTATACAAACAAACAAAACCCCACACTTAAATGTGAGAAATTTCTATGGTCCTTTTCAGCTGGTATAAATTGGTACAGATCCACTGAAGTCAATTTGTCTAACATTCACTGGTTGCATCTTCCAAACCTTTTCTAGGGAAAAATCTTTCACAAAATCTATTTAAAAAAAAAAATCTATAAAACCACAGTGCCTGGCACAATGCCTAGAAATAGCGGATTCTGAGAGATTTTGGTAGGCCACTAGTTCACTGTGGACAGAAGTGGAAAGATAAATTGAACTGTTTCAGCTGGTTTGCATCCATGCTGTGACACTAAACTGGTACAGACTGAAATTGCTTAGACCAAATTTGTTGGTAGAGCTAAGTATATTCTACTCCAAATTGAATGCACGTAAACCAGTTGCATCATTCCTGCTTGTGGATGATAGCTCAGTGGTTTGAGCATTGGCCTGCTAAACCCAGGGTTGTGAGTTCAATCTTTGAGGGAATCACTTAGGGATCTGGGGCAAAAATCAGTACTTGGTCCTGCTAGTGAATGCAGGGGGCTGGATTCGATTACCTTTCGGGGTCCCTTCCAGCTCTATGAGATAGGTATATCTCCATATATGTGAAGTGTTCAAAAAATGTTCTAATCCCTTAGAATGCTTGTAAAACAACAAATTTCTTTTAAGTAGAAAAGACCTAATGGATGTGCTTTCCTCTGTTCCTATAAAATCTCATTTTCATCAAATTATTTTCCTTTGTATTGTTTGATATTTAAAA
Source organism: Platysternon megacephalum (assembly GCA_003942145.1). NCBI lineage: Eukaryota > Metazoa > Chordata > Testudines > Platysternidae > Platysternon > Platysternon megacephalum. Next base: position 12,365,097 of record QXTE01000020.1, on the reverse strand, counting down.
GGGTTTATCTTCTTCATTTTGAAAAATGTATAAATCCTTCAAAAGCTGCAGGACATTTCAGCATTAACTGTTCAATGTTTTTTGCAAATACTTCTTTACCTTTAATGTTTAAGATTCTTTGTCAGCTTTTCCCACGATCTTGTAAATATTTTTTCACTAAATTATCAATCAAAATTTTTGTTCATTTAGTGAAAAATGTTATTTAAGGAAAAGAGCACTGCCAAAATTTGTTTGAAACAACTTTTAAGAGATTTAATGCAGTGCATGAAGAGTAGGGATTTATTGCTTGTAATAGAATGTGAGAAAAAGCCCACACAATATCGCAAACCACAAATATTCAAAAATCATGAGATTTAAAAATAAATTTGGGCAGGGTTTATTTGCCTTTTGATTTGAGTCTTTAAAGTGTACTCGGGTTACATTTTTGAGCTTTTCTCTGCAACCATGAGAACTAGAAATTAATTTGTAAATGAAAGCTAAGATTCTCACATAATCAAATGTCTCCTGGAATTGGCGATTTAAGTAAAACACCAAATATCGCGTCTTGCAAAACAAAACAAAAAAGCATAAGTTCACAAAAGTACATATACATATAAATGTTAACTCTGTTCCACAGTAAAATGCCACTAATTTTTTTTTGTAATCAGTGGGAAAGTTTGATCATGTTGTACAGTATTCCCAAGAGAAATTGAAGACACATAAATTCCTGATTTAGGGTTTATCATTTGTGTTGGTTTTTCTTGTAAACTCTTTTTACTACCAGTTCCTTTTCTGGACAGTTTATATGTGTAATAAAAGATCTAATAAAGCAAACAGTCATATAATTACAACATTTGACAAAACAAAACAAAAAATCTACTCAATAAAATATTCTTACTGTATTTTTAAAGTAATGAGATTAATTTTCTGTAATAATCAATATGTTTCTAAGCAAGGGGGAATATTATTTAAATTCCATCTGTCTAGTTCTTACTAATGAATGCAAGACTGTGCTTTGGTTTTGATGAATACATGGTAGGGCTGCATTTGAGACTAACCCTGTCATGCATTAATGCATTTCAGTATGCTGTTTTCAGATCCCCGATAATCAGCCTAATTTGAGGGAATGAAAATTTTGCACATTTAGTGCAATTTTAATGTAGCTTTATTTTCAAAACAGTTGGTATATGTTGAGAAAAGCAGTCCATGCTTTTTTGAAAAAAATCAAGGTTATAAGACAAGCAACATCTCAAGTGCATTTCTTCTCTCAGCTGCAGTGACCCATGACACAGATCATAGTATTCCTTACAGCAGTTGAAAAAATCCAGGTGTTTATAATTTTTTGTAATAATTTATGCACCTTTCCTGAAACATTTAAGGTTAATTGTGATTAATATTCCTAGCTCTAATTTATATTTCATTGAATGAAAATATACTCACTTGTGGAAGCCCTTTTTCTTCTGTCATTAGATTTTTATTTGAATCCTTGCTGTTCATAATTTTACTTTTCAATATTAATTAGGTTATGATATTTCTTTTAATTCAATACTAACTAAATTTTTATAAATACAACTGCAAATAAAATTAGGTTTATATTTAAGTTTATGACCTATTTTACAAATGTTGGTCTGATATGAACACTACTCTTTAGTGGGGTGGAGATCTTTAGGTCTCCTCTAACTACAGCCCACAGTCTGGTGTCTGTATTCAATGTAAGCATTTCTATACATACTTTTTCAAGGGATACTTGTCTAAATAAACTGGGAATTTGTAGTCTGCAGGACCCCCCAGCCACTGGAGGGTTGTTAGAACACAATGGTGAGTTTTATCCATCTAAAACACTTCACAAACGTTAACTCTTTGTTGCAATCCTCGTCCTAGGTGGGTGGTGAAGCACTGGAATGGGTTACCTAGAGAGGTGGTGGAATCTCCTTCCTTAGAGGTTTTTAAGGCCCGGGTTGACAAAGCCCTGGCTGGGATGATTTAGTTGGTGTTGGTCCTGCTTTGAGCAGGGGCTTGGACTAGATGACCTCCTGAGGTCTCTGCCAACCCTAATATTCTATGATTCCTGTTCATCTCCTTTTTGTACATAGGGAACATAAAGGATTGTCTAGATTAAGGACATTTGTATTAGTACATGTTACACCTCTGCAAATTTCCTAATCTAGGAAAGCCCTCATGTGGAAAGGCTCAGACCAAAGCCACAGAGGGAGTTTGTTAAAGCCAGGATTAAAATGTAGGATACCCTTGTTCTCAGCCCTATGCCTTGTCTGCAATTAGACCACTCTGCCAGCTGTGCTATTGAGCAGCCTCTCCTTCCCAGAGGTAACACTGGGCAACAGAAAAGCAGATTCAACTACACCTCTACCCCGATATAACGCTGTCCTTGGGAGCCAAAAAATCTTACCGCGATATAGGTGAAACCGCGTTATATTGAACTTGCTTTGATCTGCCGGAGCGCGCAGTTCCTTCTCCCCCCCCCCCCCCCCGCCCCCCCCCCCCCCCCGGAGCACTGCTTTACCGCATTATATCCGAATTCGTGTTATATCGGGGTAGAGGTGTATATACACTGTTGGGATGAATATAGAAAAAAATACTATCCTAAATATGTATTAGAAGAATTTGCGGAGGCGTTAATGACAGCCTGTGCAAACAGCTGCTGCAAACTACTGGTAACTTGTGATTCTTTCAGAAATTGAGGGACTCAGGGTCCAGGTCTTTATACATTCCAATAGTGAACCCTGAGTAATTATTAGGGGAGGGAAATGTAAGCAACCTGTAATCTTTAGAATGTGACAAACTGTCAAACCTCATGCTCAATTTATATCAGTTTACATTTTCAAGGGTCTCTGCAAGAAAAAGACAAGAAGTCTCATTTTTTAAGTGGGGGGAAGAAAAAGCTAGGATTCTTTGTGTCTAAATCTACCAAATTAAGTGTGCCTATGAACATGGGTTTTTTGCAGACCCAAAGGCCACCTCTGTACTCACTAGCAGTTGAAAAGTCTGCCGTTTAATAATATCCTCTTCCTATAGGGATATCAAACGTGCTTCTTTACTAGTCTCATAACCTCCCCCCACTTCCCAATTTTTCTTATTTTCAACTTTTTAAAAGCTTACAAACCTGGCGTTTTTTTCCACACTGGGAAAACTATATATAATATATAATTAATTTGGTCTAATAAAATTAGTCAATAAATAACTTGTGCAAAATGAGTGAGTCATTATTTTACTCAGTAACAACAGTGATTCCTAACTGTAAATGATTAACAGTTAGTTTTTTAATATTATACTTATTCACTGCGGTTTTTAAATATTAGACTTGTCCTAAACCCAGTAAATAATCCTGTAGTTTATATTGTATTTAGAATTTTCGTAAAACTGGTGAAAGAATAAGTGTATATTTCAGTTTTCTTTTTCCTTCCACCTCTCCTCCACATGTACTTCATTCTCATTAGAAAACAGAATCTATAATCAGACTTCAATATGCAAAGTTAGTCTAGAAAACAAATTTTATTTGTGATGTATTCAAGAAATCTTAAAATCCTTATTCGTATTAAAGAAGCCTTGTACCATATATCTTAAAACTTATTTATGAGTGTGAATATTTTTCTTTCTAAAGCCTCAGAAGAAAGATGATCAGCAATTAGAGCCTAAAGCAAGTCCGAAAAAACTACCAGAACCTACTATTGATCTTTTAGGACTCGGTAAGTAATAAATAATGAAATTCTGTTACTTTTATAAAAATGACTGCAACAGGGCTTTTACTGAAATGAATATAATGGCTTTATCTTCCATATGCCAGCAGACATTTTAGTTGAACCTGAAAATTACATGATTAAGACTGCTGAGTTCCATCTGTAATGAGCTCCTTAGCGCCCCACTCCCCTTTCTCTATCAGTGAGCTTCAGAGTTGTGGGCTGTGACATTTCAGCATTTAAAGTACAAAAATATTTTTTAAGAAGCAAAATGCTATGGTTGCTTGATCGTATTCCTGTTAGGATATATATCTTCATAATATACTAGTACAAAAGAATAGTAAGCAGTTTCTGTTGAATGCAGCTAACCCTCATGTTTTCATGTAATCTCAGTATCTTCAGTATTTTGTAGTGTGTCATGACAACAATGGGAATTGTTCATTTTAATCGAATATGCATTTCTCCCCCCGGCTGGCAGATGACCATGTACTTGTCTTGAACTAGCTTTGACTTAGACATTGCATAGGATAAATATTTCTTATCTACAGATATTGTCATGTTCTTCATACTCTTTTTTTTTTTTTCCTCTCCCCTCCTCAAAAAATTGCGAAACGCACCATATTTTAAAAGCCATGTCTGATCTTTCTAGTATTATTGTAAATCTGTTTTTGCTTTGGGTGGGTGCATGGGAGGTTAATAGTGGAAGCAGAAAAAGGTACTAAGGAGAATTCTTTAGTTGTTTCTTAGTATGTATAACTTTATGCCTTTTAATGCTATAGCATGCGGAAAACAGAAGACAATCTTTTCATGCTTTAGTCAGATTAGAGCTGTGAAAAGTATTGCAGTGAAGCTGTCAATATCTCTTTTATTGCCTAATGTTTCCTATTCAGGCTAGCTGATTTATTTGGATGTGACTTAGAATTCACACTAACATCTTAAATTTAATAGTATTTTCTATGGGATATAAAATGTACCATTAACTACTGTAATTATTAGAGTATTTTTAATGCTAGTTCTATATAACCAAACTTGTCTATTATAACAGGCCATCAAACCTTATTTAACACACACAATATTAAAAGAAGGTTATGGATTTGATGTAAACCTACAAAAACGAGACAATTCAAAGTTGCTGGAAAACTAGTCCTCCTTGAAAAGAGGCTCAGAACTTAATCTTTCTGCTGTCATTTACTGCCAGCCATTGTGGCTCATATGGTATTAACTGTGACGGGAGTAAAAATTAATTGTGAATTTCATTGCTTTTTGTGAGTCGAAACCAGACCAGCAAACTAATCAACAGCTAAAATGTGATCAGTATGTGCTTCTGAGATTGTCATACCTATTATGCCTTTTCAGGCATGAGCTGAAAGGAAAAGTCGTAATATATCATTCTGTACACAAATTGGGACTCTAAAACAGCCTGATGTAAGGCCTACACATTTTTTCTAGAAAGAAAAAAAACACCTGTAAAATCTATTTAGAAAAAATAACGATCAGTTGAATTATTTGCATATAATTAAAATATTAAAGGTAAATATATACAGTAGTTATTTAAGGATTTTTTCTTAGAAGTTTTGCTCTATTGTTTCAGAAAGCCATTCTCTCCCTCTTGGCACCCTTTGCTAGAGTTTTGTATAGCCATCATTTTATTGCTTAAGTAAAAACAGTAAATTAAAGCTTGTTGGGGGGTGGGTCTAAGTCCCTTATTCTGCAAATACATGGGATATAACTTTATTATAATATATATAAACAGTTAAATTGGGAGAAGTGTATGATCTGGACTGAGCTTGTCTCTTCAGGGCAAAGGAGGTAGATTTGAGGTGAGCAATATATCCTCTTAGGTATAGGAGGAAGAAAGGAGCACGCCTTAAGGAAATTGCTGCCGAGGGGTGGCTTTTAGCAACACCTTTATTTGTGACTCAACGTTTTATTCCCTCTCCTTGCTAAAGAGCGGGAGAATCCAGTTCGCGAGTTTACGTTACTTTTGCTAGTTAAAATTTAAGACCAGCATTTGTCACCAAAAGGGAATGGAGAAAGTGATGGGCTTAGAGGGATAACCGCAACCAAGGAAGTTTTTAGATAGCATTGTGATTACTTTGTTGACCCAGTGTGTAATGACACATTTGAAAATTACACTTACCTTTTAAAAAAAAAAATGTCAAGACTTGCTATTTTCTGTTTTCTGTTTGCATCTAACATGGCAGCATTCTATATTATACCTCAACTTGACAAGGAAGAATTGATCACAGAACTGAAAACTTAGCGATAGCTTAGGTGGAAGTGATCCTGACTGAGCAGTGCTTTTTACAATAGCATTAATACATCTCTATTTCTACTGGAGATGCCTTGCCTGACACGTGCTAACACTGCATTTGCCTTTTTCGCAGCTGCATCACATGCATCCACGTCTCCCCCCTCTTCTGTTGCTTCTAACTGATGAGACCCCAACTTGTACCAGAAGCTCTTATTATTAGATCCTAAGTGCATGACCTTAGATTTTGTACTATTGAATTTCATCACGTCTGTTACTCCAGTCTTCAAGGTCATCCGAATCTTCCTGTATAATATTCTAATCCTCCTCTATATTGACAGTGCTTCCCAACTTTGTATCAACAGCGAATTTCATTAGCACGCTCCTACTTTTTATGCCAAGGTCGTTAATAAAAATATTGAATAAGAGTAGTCCCAAGATTGATATTTGAGGAACTCCACTAGCAACCTCCCTCCAGTCCGATAATTCACCTTTAAGCACAATCTGTTACCTTCTCCAATTAAACCAGTTCCTTACCCACCTTACAATTTTTGTACTAATCCCCATCTTCTCTAACTCATTTCCCATGTGGAGCTGTGTCAAATGCTTTACTGAAGTCCAGGTACAATAGATCTACTGCATCTTCCTTACCTAAAAAAATCAGTTATTTTCTCAAAGAAGGAAATCAGGTTAGTCTGGCATGATCTATCATTGGTAAACCCTTGTTCCATTACATCCTCTTTTCCATTTGCCTCCATTAATTTCATAGAATCTTAGAATATTAGGGTTGGAATCCCCTGCTCAAAGCAGGACCAACACCAATTAAATCATCCCAGCCAGGGCTTTTTCAAGCCGAGCCTTAAAAACCTCTAAGGATGGAGATTCCACCACCTCCCTAGGTAACCCATTTCAGTGCTTCACCACCCTCCTACTGCAATAATATTTCCTAATATCCAACCTAGACCTCCCACACTGCAACTTGACCCATTGCTTCTTGTTCTGTCATCACTGAGAACAGCCTAGCTCCATCCTCTTTGGAGCCCCCCTTCAGGTAGTTGAAGGCTGCTATCAAATCCCCCCTCATTCTTCTCTTCTGCAGACTAAATAACCCCAGTTCCCTCAGCCTCTCCTCATAAGTCATGTGCCCCAGCCCCCTAATCATTTTCGTTGCCCTCCGCTGGACTCTCTCCAGTTTGTCCATATCCCTTCTGTAGTGGGGGGGACCAAAACTAGACGCAGTACTCCAGGTGTGGCCTCACCAGTGCCAAATAGACGGGAATAATCGCTTCCCTTGATCTGCTGGCAATGCTCCTACTAATATAGCCCAATATGCCATTGGCCTTCTTGGCAACAAGGGCACACTGCTGACTCTCATCCAGCTTCTTGTCCACTGTAATCCCCAGGTCCTTTTCTGCAGAACTGCTGCTTAGCCAGTTGGTCCCCAGCCTGTAGTGGTGCATGGGATTCTTCCTTCCTAAGTGCAGGACTCTGCACTTGTCCTTGTTGAACCTCATCAGATTTATTTTGGCCTAATCCTCCAATTTGTCTAGGTCACTCTGGACCCTATCCCTATCCTCCAGCGTATCTACCTCTCCCCCCAGCTTAGTGTCATCTGCGAACTTGCTGAAGGTGCAATTCATCCCATCATCCAGATCATTAATAAAGATGTTGAACAAAACTGGCCCCAGGACCGACCCCTGGGGCACTCCGCTTGATACCGGCTGCTAACTAGACATCGAGCCGTTGATCACTACCCGTTGAGCCCGACAATCTAGCCAACTTTCTATCCACCTTATAGATAATTTAATTATTATATCCTTCACAATTTATTTCAAAGTCTTGAATACTACTGAGGTTAGACTAGCAGGTCTGTAATTGCTCAGGTCACTTTTCCCTTTCTTAAATATAGTACAATATTAGCTATTCTCCAGGCATACAGTACTATGACTAGATAGATTTATTGAAATGTCTTGCTACTGAACTAGCCATAGTGTGTGTGAGTTCTTTCAGTATTTTGGGATGGAAATTATCTGGCCACCCGATTTGAGCACATGAAGCTTTTTGAGTTTTTCTTCCACCCTGTGATTTCCATTTCTGTGTGGTGTTTTGATCAGCCTTCATGCCCATGTTCCATATTATCATCCTTACTGAAAACCAAAGCAAACTATTTAGTTTTGGGGGCATAACTAAATGATCTTCAATCTTCTCCCCATAGTGGCCCAGCACCCTTCTTTATTCTCCTTCTATTTGTATAACTAAGTCTGTTATTGATTTTAATTTCCATGGCAAGAGCTAATTCAGCTTGACTTTTAGAAATTCTTGCTTTATTCCTACATTTTCCAACCTCCACAATGTAGCTTTCTTTGCTAATCGGTTTCTTTTTCCATTACCTATAGGTAAGACTAAGATTTTGCAATGGTTATTTTTAGTAAAAATCATGGACAGGTCACGGGCAATCAACAAAAATTTGCAGAAGCCGTGACCTGTTTGTGACTTTTGCTGTTGTGGCTCCATGGTTTCCCCCGCCACTGTGGTGGCTGGGAGCTGTGGGGTTCACCCTCCGCCTGTGGCGGCTGGGAGCTGCAGAGTGACCATTATCAGGGGGTAGCCGTGTTAGTCTGTATCCACAAAAACAACAAGGAGTCCGGTGGCACCTTAAAGACTAACAGATTTATTTGGGCATAAGCTTTCGTGGGTAAAAAACCTCACTTCTTCAGATGCTGTATCTGAAGAAGTGAGGTTTTTTACCCATGAAAGCTTATGCCCAAATAAATCTGTTAGTCTTTAGAGTGACCATATTTCCCAAAGAGAAAACGGGACACCTCCAGCCGCTCAACCGAGACGTCCCCCCTCCCCCTGTTTGAGGCTGCCGCCCATTGCTGGAACCTTGAGGAGGGCCCCCTCAGGAGTCTGTCCCCTGGTGCTGGAACTTTGCAGGGGGCCCCCTGTCGCTTGTTGTTGCTGTCGCTGGAACCCTGCCAGGGCACCATGGCTGTCAGCTCCACAGTCCTGCAGCCCCTGGGGCTGAAGCAGAGAATGTCATGGAGGTGACCTCCGTGACATAAACGTAGCCTTATCTATAGGCTTTCTGCTTACTCCCAATAACCTTTTTGAGGTGGTTATTCATTGAGCTGGGTCTGGGTCTGGGTCTTTCCCTACAAGTTTTTTCCCCTTGCTTGGGAGGCAGATTGCAGATAATTTTTGTATCGCTGATTTAAAGAAATTCCAAGCCTCTTCCACATTTAAGTCCTTGCGCTCTTCAGTCAAGTTGACTTCTTTTAACTGGTTCCCTTAATTTCCCAAGGTCTGCCCCTTTGAATCAATAGTTAATGACCTGGTTTTGATTCTTTCCATTTAATTTAAACTGAGTCATTTCACAACCACGTGATCCAAGGTTATTTCCTGTGACCACCTCTTCTATGGTGTCCTCACTACTTATCAAAACCAAGTTTTAAATTGCATCGCCTCTTGTTACTTCAGTGATAATTTGATGAAGAAAACTGTAGTCTGTTGCATCCAGGACTGAGTCCCACCAGTATTAGTAGCATTTATTCTCCAATCTATATTTGGGCTGGTAAAGTCTCCCATTATGACACAATTCCCAGTAGTGTTTATCTCTGTAATATTAGAGATCTCTGTGCATAGCAGAGTCTAACCGTACAGAGCCTACAGCAGACTCCTAACACTATCCCAGTCAAATCTTTTACAATCCTTCCCCTAAGTGATTTTGACCCAAACAGATTCTCTTTTGTCCTTATCACGTATTTTTTTTTACAGTTTACCACATCATTGATGTACAACGCTACCCCACTACCTTTACCTTTTTTCCCTCTCTCTTAAACAACATTACCTGTATTCCAGTCATGAATTCTATTCCACCATGTTTCTGTAATCTCCATAATATCCTGTTTCACCACCTTCACCAGTAGTTCTAGTTTATTCCATTTTATTGCCCATGCTCCTTGCATTTGTGTACATGTATTTTAATTGTTTCTGACAAACCTCATCCAGTTTTCTAGCCAGATTAGGTGTAGGTCTGTTACTAACTGTAACAGCTATCTGACTACTACTGCGTCAACTGAATGTTTTTATTTGAAAACTGAAACTGCCCATCAGCATTGATAATACCATCTCTAGAAAAAGGCACGTGGTTCACGGTTCTCACCCTAAAGATGCATACTTTCATGTGGATATTCACTCCTCTCACAGACGATGCCTCACATTTGTGGTGAGCCTCCACCACTGCCAGTACAGTGTACTTCCATTTGGGCTCACTACAGCTCTGAGTGTCTTCATAAAAGTGTTCTCAGTAGCAACTCAAGTCAGGCAAGACAGCTTCACCGTCTTCCTGCACTTTAATGATTGGCTTCTAACTGGCCGTTCTTGCCTGGATGTTTTAGCATCAGCTTTGTTGCTGCTCCTCCTTTTAGCATCCCTAGGAATCTGTGTAAACATGGAAACATCTACCGTGATTCGGACACAAACCACAGAAAGCGACACTGGATTCAGTCAAGGTGAGGAACTACCTCCCCAAGGATGGATTTCACTCCATGGGCATTCTTAAAAACCCGCTTACATTCAACCCTTGAACATAAATTCAGATGTGCCTTGCCCTCCTGTGCCATATGGCACCATGTACTTATGTAACACCATTTGCCAGACTGCAGCTTTGTTGCCTGCAAGCGTGGCTCCAAACAGAATATACACTGAGTACACACAGCATGATTACCGTAATGACAGTTCCTTCCAAGGTGAGGGCCTCTCTGGCATGGTGGAGAGACCCTAGACATGCATGGAAGTTCCCTGTGTATCCCTGACACCTGACAAAACAATAATTACAGATGTCTTCCTGATAGGCTGGGGAGCCCACACTGCATGTCACTCTTTTGGAACAGAGAAATACACAATGCTGCAAAGCATTTCTACCAGTCATGCAATCCCAGCACATTCTGATAATGTTGGACAACACAACTACTGTCTTCCTTATAAACAAGCAGGGAGGGGCATGCTCTGTCCCCCTCTGTATGGAAGCGGTCAATTTATGGAAATCACTGCCAGACCACCTCAGCCAGCATTTTGCCACCAATCATGAGTGGGAGTTGCATGATTCAGTAGTAAACAGCATCTTCACTCAGTAGGGAACCTCCATTTGTGACCTGAGGATGTGCAAAGTATACTACTTCTGGGGAGCCCAAAGTCATCACTCTAGGGCAATGCTCTCCTCCTGCCTTAGACAGATCATTTCAGTTATGCCTTCCCTCCCATCCACTAATATCTCAAGTTCTACAGAAAATTTGACTAGACAGGGCACAAGTCATCCTCATTGCCCCTAGATGGCCCAGTTTTGGTTTCAAAGCCTCCTACAAATGTCATCCCATCCACTTATAAACATTCAAACCTTTGTGGATCTCTTGACCTAGAAAGGTGGCAGGGGTCAGGCATCCCACCCCAGATGCTCTTCATTGCATGGCTTGCTATTTGGATGGATGTCACGCCTAGAGCACTCCTGCTCTGAAGCCATACAAGTCATCCTTAACAATAGCAGGAATGTCTCCACCAGAAAATGTAGTCAAGTGGAGACATTTCTCTGTCAGGGTCCTGCAGTACTACAGATCTCCAGAGATGGTGGATATTTCCACTTTATGGACTGTCTTCTTACCCAAAAGATGACAGGTCTTTCCCTTAGCTTGCTACATGTTTATCTGGCGACAATTACTGTGTTTCACCCTCCAATGGATGGTTACTTGGTTTTTACCCAATCAGTTACAGTCAGGTTTTGGAAGAGTCTGATCAAAACCTTTTTGCCAGTACAGAAACCGACCCATCACTGGGTTCTTAATTTATTGCTCTCCATAGTCATTAAGCCATCCTTCAAACTGCTAGCTACGTATTCTGTCTCTCTCTAGGTCGCCTTCCTTGTTGCCATCATCTCAGCCAGAAGGGTAGGTGAACTTGGAGCATTAATGGCCAATAATCCATACTCTATAGCCTGGGCTATACTACAGAGTTAGGTTGATGCAAGGCAGCTTACGTCAACCTAACTGTGAAAGTGTGTCCACTAAAATTTTGCTCCAGCTGATGTAACTGCCCTGCTACGCTGCCTTTAATAACTCCATTTCCATGAGAATCATAGAGTCAATGTCAATGTAGTTAGGTCACCGCAGTGTCAGTGTAGACACTGCATTGTTTACATCAACACTTTTTTTTACTGGTTTTTGAAGCTGTCCCATGATACCCCACCTTGTACCGATTGCACTGTCAGTCACTTCTGGTGAGGATGCACCCCGCCAACACGAGCAAAATATAGACATGCACAAGAAATGTAATTACTGCTGCGGCTATATGCCGACGTAAGTTAGGTCAACTTAATTTTGTAATGTAGACATGCCCTATATTTTATAAGGATATGGTCTTGCTATGATTTTACACAAAATTCATTCCTAAAATAGTTTTGAAATTTCACATAATCCAGTCAATCCATTTACCTGAATTTTTCTTGAAGCCCCATGCCTCTAGCAAGGAGAGGAGACTTAATTCCCTTAACATAAGATGAGCATCGGCATTTTACTTGCAGAGAACGAAACAGATTGGAAAGGTACCTTGACTGTTTGTTCCATAGCAGAACAAGTATGAGAACAAGCTATAGCCTTTTAGAGAATTTCTAAGTGGACCTCTGGCTGTATCCTACTCCGCTATCAGCACAGGTTCCTCCCCTGCATGGGATTAAGGTTCACTTTATGAGCGCACAGTAGCATCACTTCAAGAGGAGTCCCTGCTTGATATTTGCAAGGCGGCTACATGGAATTCCATCCACACATTCACGAGACATTAAGCCTTGCTTCGGGACTCCTACACTGATGCATCATTTGGGCCAGCAGTTCTACAAGCAGCTATACCATCTGTATCCTTGCTCCCTCCTCCTCCTCTGAGTGCTGCCTGCTAGTAACCCATGGTAGAATATACACAGGGACCAGCACATGAAGAGGAAGAAGAAGAAGAAAGGGAAGTTAGGTACTTTATTTTAACTGGAGTTCCATACCCACAGTGGAATATGCATAGGGATCACACATCTCAAGGAACTCCAATTACAATATGCTACGTAACTTCCCTTTCATCAGTACAGATACAACTGTGATACCAAAAAAAGCCCTCTACCTGATTATATATTTCACTTATTAGTAAAACAGAATTAAAACTGATACAATGATGTAGCAGCTCTTCGTAGTTTCAGAGCATTGTAATGCAATAATAGTAGTTCAGTCTCTCAAAGTTTATCCCCCATAAAAGAAGAACAGAAATGTGGTATTAACAAGAGTTAAATTGGGCTAACTCATGACAACAGCTGAGGAAGTCCATACTTTTTTTTTTTTTTTTTTTTAAACTGTCTACTCAGTATAATGGCAAATTCTGTTCAAATTGTGAACAGAATATATACCAATGCAAGGAAACATAGCTCTGAGAGCTGTAAACTGCCAAATACTTGATTATGGGCTATTAACTTTGAAATCCAAAGGTTCTAAAATAAGTGTCACCAGCATGGGTAACTATTTCCTTGCTGATCATTTTAGTAGTAGTGTTCTTGTCACACAGTCCTAAACTACATCCTACGCTTCCCTAATTGTCAAAATCTCCCCTATATTTAATATCAAAAACTATGACTGTAGGCAACTGTACTGGTTTTTATTCATTTTCATATTTAAATAATTAAAACTCAATTTTTAAAATTTGTCTGAACTGCCACAGTATTTCAGTCAGAGTACTGCAGGTTCCAGGGACCTTGCCACACAACTAGTTTTGGCTTGCTACAGAGCAGTGTTTTTCAACCTTTTTGATAGCAAGAACTAGCTTGCTGTCTTCCTATACTGTGTCTGGGAGATCTCAGGGGCCGGTGCTGATCCACAGACCACTCATTGAGAAATACTGCTGTAGAGTACATAGGCCTTGCCTATATCCAGTCACCTGCTGCTTCTCCTCTTGCATCATGTGCTCTACCAGCTCAGTATCCCTTGATACTCTTCTGATTGACTTTTTATACTCAGTTCCACATCTTCACTCATTCTACCCTAGGTAGATTGAAATAAGCAGATTTTATTAAAAATATATTTTAAAAATACAGAAAATGATAATTGTGCTGATGTCTTTTTTTGGTGAATACAGATTTTCTTGGATCAGTCCATTTGAGGATGAACACTGTCCTTTAGGAATGACATTTTTTTTTAAATAGTGCACACTGGCACTTTTCATTTTTGAGATGTTTTGCAGCACTCAAATAATGTTGAAGTATTACCTTTCCATGTGTTGAATTTGCAGGAAGAAGTAAAACTCAGTTTCCATTTTATGCATCATTCAGCAGTTAGATGTACCATTCAGAAAACACAGAATTGAATATGGATAATGGCACACATTAAAGTAACCTCATAGTATATTAGCACTGGTAATGAATGATCTGTGAAGACAGATAAGTAATTGTCATGGTTTTTCACTTCACATTTTAAGAGATTCATGTAATATAAGCAAGTTAGTTATTGACAACAAGCTTTAAAAATATTACCTTATTAATCTGGAAATACAAGAATAGAGCAGACTATTATAATTTTTTTATAAGTAGCAGGAGATGATTGTTAAACATGACAGGCAATGCGTTTCTGGGCATTAGTCTGTCGGTGGTGGTAAAACATAATACTGAAACCACTGAGAACAATGCTGTCTTAAAAAAGTAGTACCTTGTTTACAGTGCTTAATTAGTATTATGAAATAGAACTGAAACAGACATAGCGTCACCGGCAACAAATTATAAATTTCCATTTTTGGCTGGATTCCTGTGAGAGAAAATAGTCAAACTAGTAGAGCCCTAAATGTTACTAGGCAAGCATGAGCATATAGTAAAATTGTCTTTCGGCATGTCAGTTCAGGGTCACGTGTCCAGGCAGCTCTCAAGTGTGTCACTCAAACAGACTTCCAGGCTCTTGTGTCTTTAGGGAATTTCTCCTTACTTTGGGAGAGCAAGAAACCTGTTTTTTTCCTATGAACACTTCACAGACTTTCTTGTACCTAAGAATTTCAATCACACATTATATTATCTCCCAAGTGAATGTGGGACTAACGCTGCATCCTAACATCCAACCCTGTATATCTGATAAGCCCCCATTTCTGTCTGTTTAATTTCTGCCTGTATATTCACAGGGTTTTAATGATCCTTCATATACATTTTCTAGATGGCTTTCTTCCCCCCCCCCCCGCCCCCCTTTAATTACTTTCTAGCCCATCTTTGGAGATACAAGTATGCAAGCAGCTTTACTCCTGAGGGAATTCTGCACAAAAATCCTAAAAGGTGCAGCTTTCTTACATATATCTATTTTTCTTGGCCAGAAAATTCCAATAATTTTTTTTAAAAATCAGTAAATTTTCCATTTAAAATCCATGAGAAATGTAACACATACTGGTGCCCCTCCCCCTACCAAATACACTTTGTTAAATGTACAGTACTGCCTTCTGATCCTGTTTAAGGGTTAAAAAAAGACCTACTCCTCTGAGAGCAGCAGCAGCATCTGCTGCTGTAAAATGTGGCAGGCAGCAGTCAAATATTATCTGTTGTACTAGCATAAATGTAAAAAGAGAAGGAACAGCAGATGGATCATCTTTTACTCTAATAGCTAATAAATATCAATTTTGGGAACCACAGCTAGGAAAGACAATTTGAAAAGTAAATGGATATTATGTTGTTCATTACCTTTTCTGACTGAGCATGAAAGTTTTGCCTTGAGTGTACCCTCATTGCAATGGAAACTGCCATGTCTAATACTTCACCCTTAGCTACTGATGCATCCTCCAGAGAAGTGATGAATTTAAAATGGAAATACTGTTTATTAAGTAAGCTGTTTCACTGTCATCTAGTGATGGTCACCCTAACAAGACCTATGCTGCTTACAGCTTTTTGAGATTCTAGTCATGATACTCAGACAGGCTTGTTATAAATTCTTAGCTTGCCATCTCAGTATTTTGATTCCCTTGAATCAAAATACAAATCTTGTGTTGTAATCAAGATGACATTCTAAATTATTTGAGTTGTTTTAAAATTTTATTTTGCACCTTACCATCAACTATACATCAAATATTTTAAAAATTGGTAGGAAAAAAGGGAAGGAATTCTTTAAGTTAAGTGATTCCATTTGTCATTTGTTGTGCTCTCTATTTTGACATATATTGTATGCAAAGTCTAAATAGTGTGGTAGTCATTAGCCACCTTTTGTACTTTTTCAAGCAAATATGTGGCTATATTCCTCTCTGCTGTTAATGTGAATAGAAAGAAACCAATCTTGGTGGAACCCCCACAGGGTAGGAGAGACAAAACTAGCCAGCAATTTTTCCTATTTTTCCCAAAAACTTCATTAGAGCCATTACCAGAAAGAAAGAGGTTATAACTGGGAAGGTTTGTGTTTTTTGGCTGTTATGCTCCACACTTGAGATAATGGTTCAGCCTATTAGCTTTGACAGCTCCAGTAAAGACCACCCCAGAGAAGGGGGCAGAAAGCAGCTGCTAGCAGAGACCAGTTGGGGGTACAACTCCTGAAAGAGCCATGCTGCTTAGTGAATGGAGTTGCCAATGGATCTGTGCAGAGGCATCAGGCCTCCATCCACAGGTGTCCCAGGAGCTGCATAGATCTCAAGATACCTGTTGGTTTAGGGAGCCCAAACCCCATTGCTGCTCTATGAGGAGCTAATCTTCTTTCCCTAAAATGGGATGATGATAGGAAACTCTTCAAAGTAAAATTTGTCCCTCTTCTCTACAGAATGAAATTATATGACCTAGAGTAGTTAATAGCATTGTGTAATGCAGAGTACAACATTAAAATGCTCTATACCTAATGAAAATTTCATAACAAGAAACTCTTTCCCATGTACCCCCCCAGACACCGCCAACACACTCGTCACCTCCTGACTCCAGTCTGTACCCACTGTATTCCACTCCTCCCCCGTCACAGTCCAGCCCTGCGGACTCCCAGTACCCACTGCACTCAACACCCCCCCCTCTGCAGTTTAGCTCTGCTGAAGTACAGTACCCACTGCACTGTACTCCAAAGGACAAGGTTGCATATGATACCTGGACATACACAAATCTTTAACCGTCCCGGGACCCCACCTCCTCCTGGGACCCTCCCTTTCCCCATCCCCCACAGTGCTGATGTGTTTTTTTGTTTCTCTCTCCCCTCCGGTTGTTGTTTTTTAATAAAAGGATTGTTTTGAAAGCGATCTTTATTCCATTAATTGAAAGCAAACAGAGCCCTGCAAAGCAACAGGCAATTTTCTTAAACCTTCATAGTGCATCATCTGTACCAATCACAATCACCTCCTAGCATTACAAGCACTGCACTCCCAAGCATAGCAACAAATATTAGTGGTTTTCAGCTTCAAATGGCTACCTCAAGACATCTCTGATCCTTATAGCCCTGTGCTGTGCCCCTCTAATAGCCCTGGTCTCTGGCTGTTCAAATTCAGCTTCCAGGCACTGTTCCTGTTTCCCCTTCCCTTCACAAATATTATGGAGCGTACAGCACGCAGCTATAAGCATAGGAATATTGTCATCGGCCAGGTCCAGCCTCCCTGATAGGCAGCGCCAGCGGGCTTTTAAACAGCCAAAAGCACACTCAATAGTCATTCTGCACTTGCTCAGCCTGTTGAACCGTTCCTTGCTGCTGTCAAGGTTCCCCGTGTATGGCATCATAAGCTGTGGCATTAAGAATTAGGCAGGGTCTCCCAGGATCACAATGGGCATTTCAACTTCCTCTAAGGTGATCTTCTGGTCCAGGAAGAAAGTCCCTGCTTGCAGCTTCCTGAACAGGCCAGTGTTCCGAAAGATGTGTGCATCATGCACCTTTCTGGACCAGCCTGCGTTAATGTCTGTGAAACGCCCTTGGTAATCCACAAGCGCCTGGAGAACCATAGAGAAATGCCCTTTCCGATTAATGTACTCGGTGGCCAGGTGGTCTGGTGCCGGAATTGGAATATGCATGCCATCAGTCGCCCTGCCGCAGTTAGGGAAGCCCATTTGTGCAAAGCCATCCACAATGTCATGCATGTTGCCCAGAGTCGCGGTCTTTCGGAGCAGGATGCGATTAATGGCCCTGCACACTTCCGTCAACACGCATCCAACAGTTGACTTTCCCACTCCAAACTGGTTAGCGACCGATCGGTAGCCGTCTGGAGTAGCCAGCTTCCACAGTGCAATAGCCACGAGCTTCTCCAACGATAGGGCAGCTCTCGTTCTCGTGTCCTTGCGCCGCAGGGCTGGGGCGAGCTCATCACACAGTCCCCTGAATGTGGCTTGCCTCATCCAAAAGTTCACCAGCCACTGCTCATCATCCCAGACATGCATGACGATGTGATCCCACCACTCAGTGCTTGTTTCCCGAGCCGAAAAGCGGCATTCCACTGTGGTCAGCATCTCTGTGAATGCCACAAGCAATCTTGTGTCATAGCTACTTTGCATGGCGAGATCAATGTCACACTCCTCTTACCTTTGTAGTTTAAGGAATAACTCCACTGCCACTCGTAATGTATTAGTGAGAGTGAGCAGCATATTGGTCAACAGTGCAGGATCCATTCCTGCACACCGAAGAGGCAGAGCGCGCGCAGTACACAAACCGTTGAAAGATGGCGCCAAATGCAGACGGAAGCACAAGGATTGCTGGGATGCAAAGCAATGCATCACAGGGCATTGGGACAGGACCCAGGATGCCCCGCGATCCTCTCCGCCATCCCACAACTCTTAGCGGTGGAAGAGGAGGAGATGCTCTGTGGAATAGCTGCCCAGAATGCACCGCTCCGAATACCGCTGCAAATACCGCAAGTGTGAACATGCTATTGCACAGGCAGCTGACAGTGTGAACACACAACAGCAGTTTCCCTTCAGCGCTCTCTGAGTGGCGCTGTAACTGCGGGTGATGTAACTCTGCCAGTGTAGACATACCCTCAGAGATGTGATTCAGAATGAATGATCAAGACTTAGACGTAGCCGGAGGTGAAAATGACCATTTGTCATCATTCATGAAACTAAATTTCTGTGTCTCAAAATGTCCTCAAATCAATGAACAATTTTATGTAAAATTTGGAAACTTTATCACTTTTCACCACTCCAGTATGCTAGATTTGCATGTGTTTCTCCTCAAAACATTGTCCTTTGTTGGATGGAGTGTTGGAACAGTTCAAATGTATGATTGTGTTGCTCTCTAGTGGCTTCAGTCTGCAGGGAAAATAAGGAAAGAAGGGATGTTATAGTTGGAAAGAGGCAGAATAGATTTGCTCTGTCACAATCTGCACATTTTTCTCAGCTACAGCTAATGCAAAATATTCCATATAAACATAAAATATTTCAGTTTCAATAGGTTTAAAAATGATTATGAAAAGTCAAAGCTCCACATTTTAATGCAACTGATATTTTTGTACTTGGATGTAATTTTTAGCCATTTTATATTACTAATCACATCAAGTTTAGAAAGCTTTTGTGTTCAAAGCCAAGATTTTCTGTTTTCAGTGGTACATATTTCCTGCACGTACTTCTGTGGGTTTGAAATGGCGCATTCTTGTTTTTAACCAAGAATTTAATTTTTTTTCCAGAGGGGAGGCCACGGAATCTATTCAGCTATATTCTAGTTAAAGAAGTGTGGGAGGAAAGTGCTTTTCAGGTGTTTCAGTTCTATAACGTAGTCAGCAGGATTCCTCCTCTTCACTCATTCTAACAGGCAAGATGATAACCAAATGCTACCCAGGATTTTCCTGCTCTCTAGAGCTACCTTCTCATCTTTCTAGCCTGATTCCTGCCTCATTCAGGGTAACGTGGCTGTGTTTGACCCATTTGCCTCTTGACAAGGCTAAAAACAAAAGACCTCTACTTAATTATGCTTCTTGAACTAGAGCGTTCTTGCAGGGACCTCAAGTGTTCTTTCTGCTTTCCAGTGAGTGAAACCTTTACTACCTCAGTGGAATGAGACAGTGGCTGAAGCAATTTCTTTGACTGTGAAGACAGACAACCAACTTCTCGACTACCTAAAGAATGGAAGAAGTTCATACACAGGGGAAGGGGTGCTCCATATAGCAGCAGCAAAGCAAGACAATCTCTGGGACTAAAAGACAAAACTAGCCAACCCAAAGGGGAGAAAAGCTCACCCATGGTGGGGGCGGGGGAGAAGGGGAGACTGTGAGGCAGCCTCGGACTAGGAGCCTCAGAGTGGGGCGTATCAATGAACTAACTCCAAACCCTTCTTTTTTTTTTGCCTGTGAAGTACTTGAGTAGATCAGAGAGTACTTCCTAGCTGTTAAATCTTACCAGGAGGCTTTAATCTCCTTACCTAGGAGGTGCATAAAAAGCTTTGAGGGGCTTTCCAAGCATTTACAGTCAGGCTGCTTTTTCAACTATTTCCAGAGACTTATTTGGGACAAATGTAAATTCTCTCATTAATAAAGAAATCTCCAAGTCACTGTATGACAGCTATAGTGGGCCATAGTTTAGAAGAGGGAGCGGTATCCTCCAACTTTGAATCTGAGAAACGAGACCCAGACTCAATTAGGAGGCTCTCTTAAGGTTTGAGAATATTTACTAAGGTATGTTTTTGGCAAATTCCCTCCCAGTCTATCCCTCAGTCAAAAATCATGGAGACTTCCTATACCTCTCCTTTTGCCAGTTGTTAAATGAGCTAAAGACCTGTATATGCTTACAGAAGGTTCAGGGGATAAATGGCTCTCCACGTACATCCCTGCGGAGTCCAATGTCAGCTAAATATCCCCTTATAGGGAAAAAAGTGTCTGGTGCAAGAAAGTTTCCCATAAACCTTGTGTCCCCCAGTTAGTTATTTGATAGATGCTGGAATTTCAGAAAATGAGATTTTCTCTTTCTGCCTTCCTCGGAAAGTGCTAGTGGTGGTGTCAGATGTTTGACAGCGTGTGTGTTTTCCCTGTGTGCTGTTCTAGCTCTGTGCAGACAGCTGGCACAGCAGACCGTGAGCGAACCGCTCAATGACCACAACATTCATTAAGGTGCGAAGGTGCCCAGCCAGGTTTATTCTCAACGAAGCACAATAATAGCACCTGGCAGATTCTATGAGGATACTAAGACATGTATGCCCATGACAACAGACTTAGCTCAATAAATGGTGGGATTTTCCATTCCCCCCTCGGCTGGACAAAGATACTCCCTCTCAGATACACCTTTATACCCTGATACAAACAAGTTATGTACTGCCTCTGACATAGTTAGTTACTGCTCCCTGAAGAGCCTAGTTATCACTCATCACCTTGTTCATGTTGCTTCAATTAAAACATCTCTATTACGTACTGTCATCCTGACCGTATCTTTTAGGAAGGCTCAGTGTGTTCCTATTATCTTTGAGGAATGTTTTTGTACCATCCTTGATAACAGGATGTTCTGGTACCACTTGATATTGGGATGTGTTTGCATGAGTACTCTGTGCTTAGCACTTCTTAGGAATGTGTATTTTTGCAATATCAGCCCTGTTCTTGACAGATTCTGTGAGCAGGTCAAGTATCAGAGGGGTAGCCGTGTTAGTCTGGATCTGTAAAAGCAGCAAAGAATCCTGTGGCACCTTATAGACTAACAGACGTTTTGCAGCATGAGCTTTCGTGGGTGAATACCCACTTGCATCCGAAGAAGTGGGTATTCACCCACGAAAGCTCATGCTGCAAAACGTCTGTTAGTCTATAAGGTGCCACAGGATTCTTTGCTGCTTTTACAGATCCAGACTAACACGGCTACCCCTCTGATACTTGACCTGCTCACAGAATCTGTCAAGAACAGGGCTGATATTGNGCAGGTCCCTGCCTCATACCAGGCCTCTGATACAAGAGCTTATGTCTCAGACTCTCTTCCTACTACATTCCCCGCTTTTTATCTTTTTATGGAGAGGATGTTTATCCATTGTCCCAGAAAAGCATAATGCATGGACTGAAGATGACCCAGTGGGCTAAAAATTATTTTGCCATGGTTATTTGCCTGACAAATTGGACAGGATAACGTGCTGAATCCAGGGTTTCCCCCCATAATATCATGCCCTCTGAAGGGAAAAGCAATCATACACATATGGTTCAAGGTATTTCCCACTTCCATACTGGGGAATTCTATAATGCTTTGAGCACCTTGGAAGGAGTTGAGGATGTTAGCAGTAAACTTGACGGACTCCTGGGTAATAGTGTTCAAAGTACTGACCACCACAATAACCCTGAATAGTTTCCTCCCCACTGTAGTAGGAAGAGAGCTTGAGATATAAACCCTTGTATTAGAGGCGTGGTATGAGGCAGGACCTGCTTACAGAATTTGGCAAGAACAGGGCTGATATTGCAAGAATACACATTCCTAAGAAGTGCTAAGCACAGAGTATTTATGCAAACACATTTTGATATTAAGTGGTTCAAGCCTCTGTGCTAAGATATTTTAGTAGTAAGTTACACAGGGAAGGGGCAGTCTTCTCCCTTAATGTCATGTTTCCTGAAGGTAGTGACCTTGCTCTACCCTCTAGTTAGTTCCTTGGTGCCTTTGAGGAGTATGAACCTGGTTACCCTCAGTTTTACAAACCTATATTTGAGCTTCTCCACTCGGTAGATTTACAGTTCTTCACCCTGAGGGTAAGTTTCTGGGTAGCAATCACCTCAGCCAGAAGAAGAGTTCTAGTTTTTGCCAAAAGTCCTGTCCTCATTTAAACAAGATACCTCCATTCTGAATTTTTCAATTCTAAACAAAGGGAAACATTATGGATCCCTGAGTTAGGTCCCTAAAGGTATACTTGGATAAGAAACCTTAAAGAGAATAGATCCCCTGTTCCGTTTGCTTCAAGGACTCAAGGTGTCTAGATGGTCAAATAAATCAGGTCTACTATCAAGTAGACATCCAAAGTTGCTGAAGTTCCCTGTCCAAAGATACTTTACTCCACTAGGTCCAAGGACAACTTCTTCACTAGAGAGGGGATGTTATATCCATAGACCAGCTTTGCAAAGATGCCACGTGTTCCTTGCATTTTTTTCAGAGCATTGCTGTCTGAATGTGCAGGTGTCTGTGGGTGTAACCTTTGACCACAAAGTGCCTCAATCTGGGCTCCCCTGAGAAGCTCTCCCTCTGGGCATTGGGGTTAGACGTTCTCATTCCCTTCTTCTGCGCTCCCTCTTCTGTATCCACCTCTGGAGTCTTATTTTTTCCTTGAATGTTTACTCATAGGGTACTGCTACAAAGAACTCAGCATCTGCACCATTGTGGCCTCAGCTACAGAGAAGCAAAGTATATTCCCACTTACCGGTTCATTTGCTTTCTGTAATTTGGTCAAGACAACATAGACTCCTACACTACTAGGATTTCTATACTCTGACAACAAACATGCCACCTTAGGTAGGGAGGTTGAGTAGGCCAAGATTATATTTTCTATCAGAAGGAATTAAAACTGAGAAACCGAGGACGGAGCCTTAGAGAATGTGAAAATCCTGGACAGGTTGTCATCCTGCCTGTCAGAGTGAGTGAGGAGGGAGCAACTCAATTTCTGTCTTGATTGAGCCACAAAAATAAAATTATCTAGTATGTGGGAACACAATTTGCTTAATGGTTTTTTGGTGCTTGGATAATTGAACAATTGAAGAGACAGCATGTCTAGTTGTTTACAGGTAAGCAGGCACACCTCAGTTCTGATCCTGGACTTTTTCTCTGATTTGTTGATTTGATGTGTGCCCTTTGCTAAGTCACTTATCCTAATTTACAAATACAGAGGTTAATACTTAGATAAGGAGGGTGTTGAGGTTAATATATGGAAATACTTTGACACTATCTAGAATTTTAATTATTGATAATGTCTATTAAGACTTTAATTTTGTGATTTTCAAATGGAAAATCAGTGTCTCGGGTTTTTAAAAAACTGTTGATGATGATTGAGTGATATCACACTCAGGTTTACCACCTTTGGAGGGTTTTAATTGTTCACAGAAGGGCAAATTTTAATCCTAGTACCTACTGTAATTAACAGGAATTGAGCTGTGCATTGAGCAGATGCATGCGGGGAGGGTGGGGGAGGAGGGATCCTCAGGGTTCAGGGCAATTTGCAGGAATGGGATGGCTTGCAGGTTCCAGAGCCATCAACAACTGTATGTAAATATCCATGTACATGTATACTTGGATATTTGCATTCCAGGGGAAATCCTGCATCTTCCTCCATGACTGCAGAGGGCTTTTTCGAGCAAGGGGAGAAGCTTGGAGGGGATCAAATAACCCAGCATACAATTGTGCAAACTGATAGGTTGGGGCATGCACACATTGCCAGAGATGTAGCCTCAGCACCCACAGGATCCAATTCAGTCCTCCTTCCCCTTTCCATTCCCCAGCTCATTTTAGATTGTAATAATCTCTGCAGAGAGGCTCTCTCCAGGCTGCAGAAATGCTGCGCCAACCATGTGACTAGAGTAGTTTCCACAGCCCCTTGCATATGGATCACTACAGGGGGAAGTGACCCTGAGAATCTGCATTGTGGTAGGTCCTCTGGCCCCACTGCACCCATTTGCTGGCTCACTATACTCTGCTCCTTGCATTGCTGTTAAGGAAGCTTCCACACAGCAGGTCTCTGCACCCTGTGAGGTGTGTGCATCCACTGCGAAGCCTCCCTGCAGCTTGTGTAGTGGAGCCATACTGTTTCCGCTGCCTGGGGACCCATTATGACTGCAGAAGAAAGGGCAAGAGTAGCCCCAGAGGCCAGATTTCTAAGCATGTATATAAGTAGATAGCCACACAAACCTTGGACAGTTCTTGGCACTGTGGAACCTTGGCAAGTTATCCTCCCCTGTAAATGCTACTGAATCGTTGCATTCTTTCCCCCCACTACCTTTCAGAAGCCCTTTTAAGGGAATCCATTAGGCACTGTGATGGTTCTTACTGAGCCCTCATGTCACCACTTCGGTGCATAAGGCAGTCTGGAACTGTGCAGTGATAGTTGAAATAAATGGAGAGTTAGCAAATTGCAACGTTTTATAACTTGGTGGTCATCTAAAAACATAAGACAAATATGTGCTTATAATTATGATGCTCTATAATTATTTGATTTGCCTAATTATGAACATTTTTATATTTATAGAATGAAATCATAAGGTGCATTTTGTATATTTTTAACAAAATTAATATTTTAAAAAACCTTCAAATAATCACATGGTTGCACATCAGCACCTTTAGTTTTCCTTTGGAGTATTTTTTTCAGATTGTATTTATTAACTCCTCTTTTTCACGAAAACGTGAAGTAAATGTAAAAAACACAAGCAACATTATATTGAGGATTTTACACATACTAAAATCAGGCAATTCAAAGTTGTGGTTCCCATAGCAACTGTAACTGTGCCACATTTCATATACATATTAAGGCATAAAGGTTAATATCCCTCTATGGTAATGCAAAATTCAGTTATGCACAAGTGGGGGAAAGTATCAGAGGGGTAGCCGTGTTAGTCTGGATCTGTAAAAGCAGCAAAGACTCCTGTGGCACCTTATAGACTAACAGACGTTTTGCAGCATGAGCTTTCGTGGGTGAATACCCACTTCTTCGGATGCAAGTAGTGGACATTTCCAGGGGCAGGTATATATATGCAAGCAAGAAGCAAGCTAGAGATAACGAGGTTAGTTCAATCAGGGAGTATGAGGCCCTGTTCTAGCAGTAGAGGTGTGAAAACCAAGGGAGGAGAAACTGGTTCTGTAGTTGGCAAGCCATTCACAGTCTTTGTTTAATCCTGAGCTGATGGTGTCAAATTTGCAGATGAACTGAAGCTCAGCAGTTTCTCTTTGAAGTCTGGTCCTGAAGTTTTTTTGCTGTAGGATGGCCACCTTAAGATCTGCTATTGTGTGGCCAGGGAGGTTGAAGTGTTCTCCTACAGGTTTTTGTATATTGCCATTCCTAATATCTGATTTGTGTCCATTTATCCTTTTCCTTAGAGACTGTCCAGTTTGGCCGATGTACATAGCAGAGGGGCATTGCTGGCATATGATGGCGTATATTACATTGGTGGATGTGCAGGTGAATGAACCAGTGATGGTGTGGCTGATCTGGTTAGGTCCTGTGATGGTGTCGCTGGTGTAGATATGTGGGCAGAGTTGGCATCGAGGTTTGTTGCATGGATTGGTTCCTGAGTTAGAGTTACTATGGTGCGGTGTGCAGTTACTGGTGAGAATGTGCTTCAGGTTGGCAGGTTGTCTGTGGGCGAGGACTGGCCTGCCACCCAAGGTTTGTGAAAGTGTGGGATCATTGTCCAGGATGGGTTGTAGATCCCTGATGATGCGTTGGAGGGGTTTTAGCTGGGGACTGTATGTGATGGCCAGTGGAGTCCTGTTGGTTTCTTTCTTGGGTTTGTCTTGCAGTAGGAGGCTTCTGGGTACACGTCTGGCTCTGTTGATCTGTTTCCTTATTTCCTCGTGCGGGTACTGTAGTTTTGAGAATGCTTGGTGGAGATTTTGTAGGTGTTGGTCTCTGTCTGAGGGGTTAGAGCAGATGCGGTTGTACCTCAGTGCTTGGCTGTAGACAATGGATCTTGTGGTGTGCCCGGGATGGAAGCTGGAGGCATGAAGGTAGGCATAGCGGTCGGTAGGTTTTCGGTATAGGGTGGTATTAATGTGACCATCACTTATTTGCACTGTGGTGTCCAGAAAGTGGACCTCCCGTGTAGATTGGTCCAGGCTGAGGTTAATGGTGGGGTGGAAGCTGTTGAAATCTTGGTGGAATTTTTCCAGAGTCTCCTTCCCATGGGTCCAGATAATGAAGATGTCATCAATGTAGCGTAGGTAGAGAAGGGGCGTGAGTGGACGGGAGCTGAGGAAGCGTTGTTCCAGGTCGGCCATAAAAATATTGGCATATTGTGGGGCCATGCGGGTGCCCATAGCGGTGCCACTGATCTGGAGATACATATTGTCATCAAATTTGAAATAGTTGTGTGTGAGGATAAAGGCACAGAGCTCAGCAACCAGTTGTGCTGTGGCATCATCAGGGATACTGTTCCTGACAGCTTGTATTCCATCTGTGTGTGGGATGTTTGTGTAGAGAGCCTCTACATCCATGGTGGCTAGGATGGTGTTTTCTGGAAGGTCACCAATGCTTTGTAGTTTCCTCAGGAAATCAGTGGTGTCACGGAGATAGCTGGGAGTGCTGGTGGCATAGGGTCTGAGTAGAGAGTCCACATATCCAGACAGTCCTTCAGTGAGAGTGCCAATGCCCGAGATGATGGGGCGTCCAGGATTTCCGGGTTTGTGGATCTTGGGTAGTAGATAGAATAACCCTGGTCGGGGCTCTAAGGGTATGTTGATTTGTTCCGGTGTTAGTGTAGGGAGTGTCCTGAGTAGATGATGCAGTTTCTTAGTGTATTCCTCAGTGGGATCTGAGGGAAGTGGCCTGTAGAATTTGGTATTGGAGAGTTGTCTGGCGGCCTCCTTTTGGTAGTCAGACCTGTTCATGATGACTACAGCACCTCCTTTATCAGCCTCTTTGATTATAATGTCAGGATGGTTTCTGAGGCTGTGGATGGCATTGCGTTCTGCACGACTTAGGTTATGCACGTCGGCGGAAGCATTCAATGTATAGGTCCAGACTGTCATTTCGACCCTCAGGGGGAGTCCATGTGGAGTAGTTCTTCTTGTGCTGTTGGTGGGAGGGTAACTGTGTATCGGTGCGCTGTTCAGTGTTGTCCTGAAAGTATTCTTTGAGTCGGAGACGGCGAAAATAGGCTTCCAGATCGCCGCAGAACTGTATCATGTTGGTGGGGATGGCAGGGCAGAAAGAGAGTGTGACGGGTTGGATCACAGAAACCCACTTGGGAGCTGCCAGCCGATGTGCCACGGCTACCTCTGTTTCTATTCTCCCTGCCAGCTCCTGGTGGTTCCAGCACTCAGTCTTGCTGAAGCCAGACACACCCATCTGCTCCAGACACAGACCCAGAGTCTGAACCACCTATCCCGAAGCTGCAGGGTTTACCTGAGAACAGCTCACAGAAGTCTGCTTGCCCTTAGCACTCAGATGCCCAATTCCCAATGGGGTCTAAACCCAAATAAATCCGTTTTACCCTGTATAAGCTTTATACAGGGTAAACTCATAAATTGTTCGCCCTCTATAACACTGATAGAGAGATATGCACAGCTGTTTGCTCCCCCAGGTATTAATACATACTCTGAGTTAATTAATAAGTAGAAAGTGATTTTATTAAATACAGATAGTAGGATTTAAGTGATTTCAAGTAGTAACAGACAGAACAAAGTAAGTTACCCAGCAAAATAAAATAAAATACGCAAATCTATGTCTAATTACACTAAATATAGATAAGATCCTCACCAGTTCCAAAATGTTCCCTTTTACAGGCTAATCTTCTTTTAGCCTGGGTCCAGCAATCACTCACACCCCCTGTAGTTACTGTCTTTGGTTCCAATTTCCTTCAAGTACCTTGGGGGGGTGGAGAGGCTCCTTCTTTAGCCAGCTGAAGACAAAATGGAGGGGTCTCCCACGGGTTTAAATAGACTGTCTCTTGTGGGTGGAGACCCCCTCCTCACCCTCTGTAGAATCCAGTCACAGAATGGAGATTCGGAATCACATGGGCAGGTCACATGCCCATGCATGACTCAGGACTGCAGGTAGCAGCCATTACCCACATGCTGCCTTGAACGTCCTCAGGTAGACTTCTAATGTGGATTGGAGTCTTCCAAGTTCTTTTGTCTGTTAAGTGCCCCCTGACTGAACACCTAATTTGCACATTCCTTTCCCAAGAAGTCATCAAATGTTCTAACTGAGGCCCCTTAGAGATCAAGCAATCATACAGCCAATGTTCATAACTTTGAACACACAAATGGTGTTTGCATACAACTGGGGTGAACATAACCAGTAGATCATACCCTTTACATAGATATGTTACATGGCCTATGTAGCAAAACCCTATTCCAGTTATATCATATTCCCACAAAGCCTTATGGGAGGTACCGTCACAGAGAGTCCCCGAGATAAGACAGACTTTTCTTCTGGGCTGAGTGTGTGGTTGGATAGATTGACGATATTACTGGGTGGGTTAGGGGTACCACGGTTGTGGCCCCACGTAGCAGGTAGGAGTTTAGACAGCTTACAGTCCTTTTTCCTTTGTAGAGAGGTGAAGTGAGTAATGTAGATCTCCTGTCTATTTTAGTGAAGTCCGTTTGTATGGAAGTTTGGTTATTAATGAGAGTCTCCAGGTTGGAGAGCTCTTTTTTGATGTTTTCCTGTTTGCTGTATAGGATGCTGATCAGGTGGTTCCTCAGTTTCTTTGATAGAGTATGGCATAATCTCTCACTGTGGTCTGTGTAGTATGTAGATAGCAGTGGATATGTAGTATGTAGATAGCGGGGGGGGAAGACTCTCAGCTGCTGTATATACTATAATTTTCAATTGCCTGTCTTTTGCTGTATTAAAGTTTCAAATATAACATAGCAATAGCATGCTCTTTCTCCTTCAAGAGCACGTTTTCATGCAATGCATTCTGAGTTGGGTCACTTTCCACAGGAGTCTGAAGACAGTCTAAGGCCATGTCTACACTATTGGCTAAATCGGCACTGCTGCAATTGATGCAGCAGTGTCGATTTAGCAGGTCTGGTGAAGACACACTAAATTGATGGGAGATCGCTCTCCTGACGATGTCAGTACTTCACCTCCCTGAGAGGCGGAAGCTGTGTCGATGGGAGAGCATGTCCTGTCGATATAGTGCAGTGTAGACACCACTGTAAGTCAACCTAAGTTAGTGTAGAGCCCTTAAACTTCAAGGGCTCCTCATGTGATTAGACCCTCCCACTGATTCTATTCCAGGATGTTCTGCCTCCAAATAGCAACACAAGGCAGCCAGAGGACTTCTTTTTTGTCCATCACTATTTTTCTCTTAACAAAATGTTCTCGAAATTGGGTTACTATATTCACTTTTTCTCCCTTATTTGTTCCCTTATGTCTTCAGTCTGCACTACTAGGAAACATAGGCTACGGATCTTACAGTGGCACAGCCGTACCGCTGTAAAGTCTCCCATGTAGCCGCTCTTTGCTGGCAGGAGAGAGTTCTCCTGCCAGGATAATTAAACCACCCCCAATGAGCGGCGTTAGCTGTCAATGCCAATGAGAGGCTCTCCTGCCGACATACCACTGTTCACATCAGTGCTTTGTCAGTGAAACTAATGTTGGTCAGGGGGCGTTTTTTTCACACACCAGACCGACAAAAGTTTTACTGACAAAAGTACTAGTGTAGACATAGCATTAGTCTCCAGCTCCCAGGTTGAACTGCAAGGAGCCCATACGCTGCAGATTGTGAGGGCAGAAGAGAACAGTGAAGGGCTGTAATGTCTTGTCCTGTCCTCCCTGTTGTCTTGTAGGCAAACTGGCAGATAGCTGGAGCCTGCCAGTTATTTTATTCTTATGTGAACAATAGTTTGTGGTGGAGGGGAAATAGTGTTTTACAGCATACAGTAAACTGGTTTGTTCTACTGGAATTTTTTCTTTTCTTTTCTCAGATAAATAAAAATTATATCCTTGATTTGTCAATTGTTTCTTTTTAGCAGTGGGAAAAGGAATGCCAGGGAATATTTCAATCAGAGAGCTGAAATTATAGTTGTGCTGTGTGTGAGTAAGTAATGGAGAAGTTTTATATGAATGAAATTCTGATTAAATAATGTATCTCACTGATGCACTTTTCTAGCATGAACACAGTCTTAGAAAATGATCCAGCAATAAAATAGATGGGGAAGTACAGTATGTGGAAATCTCATTTCTGCCTTCTTCCATCTCTCGCATTTCTCTGTTGCAATAAGCCACACATTTCATGTGTTGTTATTGAATCTTTAATGCTGATGCTTTGATAATATTGGCCCTCAGAATGAATTTTTTCCTTCAGGCAAATCATTGTTACAGTGCTAGAGCACTGGAAAATAACTTTTTTATGGCATGGCAAAAGAGGAAGTAATATTCATACTCTTTATAGATTTATGGATTTGCTGTGGACGTCTTTGATGCTTTTGAAGGGCTTGTTAACACTATTATTTAACATGCTCCACAATTTGTTTGATGAATGTATTACCGTACAATGTTAGACTGTTAATGTCCACTGGTCCTTCAAGTAATAGTTATATTTTAAGTTAAAGTTGCTTCAGTATCTGCTTCTCAGTAACATACATCGTACATTTTTCACTTATACAGTAAGTAAAATGCTTGGATTTTATTATTTAATATGTATGTTAGTGTAATGGCATAACTAAATTTGACACATAATTTATTGTTCTTTAAGTGACCATCCACATGGATTCTACTCTTGTGCAGAGCAGGTCTCCATACATGCGAGATCTGATTCTTCTGCCTAGCAGCATCCATTTTAGTCAGATATTTTAAGGGGGTTAGGGAGGGTTAACTAGACCACCCTTTCTCCCCATACAGGAGCTCTAGCAGTATGTCAGAAGCGAGATTCTGAGGGTTCTGAATCTGCTCCTTGAGTGAAGCTCTAATGCTGCTTAATGACTGGCACCCCAAGTGCCTCTTTTGTTTAGAAGAGGGACGTATTCCTCAGCAGTGTTCCATATGTCTGTCCTCCTGTAAGCAGACTCAAAAAGGCCTGCCTAAAATTATTCCTCTTGGAGTACTCCTTGGCCTCAGCAGTTGAAGAGCAGCCAATGGGCTGACAAAGATCACTGGCACAGTAGTACCAACCAACCAGAGAGCACCAACAGTACCCACCAAATCGCTGCACTATGTTTCTCTTAATACCAGCCTTCTCAGTACTTGGCACTTTGGTATCGGTCACCTTGGAAATGTGTTCCTTGGTACCCAAAGCTTCTGTACCTAGTGTTGTAATACACAGGGCAAATACAATACAGAGTTATTTAACTGGAACTGGTACTCTCCTCAAGAGGTTGAAGATGGTGATAGCTAATTAATGAGTTACAGACTCAGCAGTGCAGCAAACAAAGGAGATATGTCTGGTACTGACTTCATCCCCCTGCCAGTTAAGTAGGATACAACAGATCCAGGCACTCTATTCTAATCTCTATATATATATATTCTTATACTTCATCCATCACCATAGTATCTGAGAGCCTTCCAGTTGTACCTTAAGCAACATGACTAACATCTGTCATGTATTTGTGTTCTAATCCTCTCCCCAGGAGGGCCTGATAGGATAGTCCATCTTTGGAGGAGTGTGTACTCCTTTTTCCTCATTCTCTTCAAGGCACAGAAGGGAGTCATCTACACACGGGTAGGGATTCTAGGGAGGACTCCATCTTCAGGAAACAACCTGGGGCTCATAGGGGCATCCCTCCTAGTATCCTCCTTTGTGTCCCCCACCCTAGTACCATCTACTATCAGCCTTAGCTCTATTGGACAGCCTGAGATATGCAGACATATTCATGCAAGCCTGCATTTTCTCCCCATTTTCAAGGATTATAACCTCCAGAGAGGGCAGTACAGACCAACCCAGCCAGATCAGCCAGTGCAGACTATGATTTTAGAACGGAATGGAGAGGAAAGTGAGGAGGAGCAACATCTGCTAGGAGAAGAACTACTTGTCCCCATTTTAATTTCTTCCTTGTCCCCCAGTGAGGCAGTAAATCCCTGAATGTCTTCCTCAGTTGACATCTTCAAGTTATTCCAGGATCTTATCAAGAGACTTTGGATATACTTGTAGAAGTTGTGTGAGAGAAATTTTACACAGCCCTAGATATCTTGCACCCTTCCTTCCAAGAAGGCTTACCGTGCCACTAAATGAGGGGTGGTTGGAACCTGTAAAAGACTTGTGGCACATGCCAGAATTGATATCGACGACATCTAAGCAAGCTAATAGGAAGTACCAAGTCTCTTCCATGGGATTTGGATGCTTTCTATTCTAGCCCAGTACCAGGGGCTCCTGTAGTATCTGCTGTCTGATAGTCCAAAGCAGCAGGGGCCTGCCAAATATACACCCAGGGAGAAAGACCCACAGAATCTCTACCTATTTGGATACGAAGTCTACTCTTGTGCCAGCCTCCAGATATGTGGCTGACTACCAAGCCTTCTTCTCTAACTATGACTATCTAAATTAGGACCAACTGTCTTAGTTTGTGAACTAGGTACCACAGGAACATTGAGAGGAACTAAAAGTCATCATGACTGAGGGATGACTGATACTTCATACTTCCCTTCAGACTGTGCTGGACAGGTCCAATACAGAGGTTTGTACTGTAGCCACATCTGTAGTGATGAGAAAATCTTCCTAGCTTCAGTCCTTAGAGATTCTCAGGGAGGTCCAAACTACAATGGAGAACCTTCCCTTTGAGGGTAATTAACTTTTTAATTCTAAAACAGTCTGTCTATTTGTTGAGGACTTCCAGACAACTCTGTATTCTTTGGGCCTGTACATTCCAGCCCCAAGAAGGAAACAAGTGAGACCACCTGCTTCCTTAAAGCAGCATCCCTCTTCCCAGTACTATTATCAGCCTCAGAGGGTAGAGGAGATTCAATCCTTCATGGCAGTTCCTTATACATTGTTTCATAAAGCGTGGGTTACTTTCAGGCCTTATTTCAAGTTTCTGCCCAACGGTTGTTTGTGTTCCATATGAAGCAATTTATTCTACTCCCCGTTTTCTTCCCGAATCCATTCTCAACTCCAGGGGAAGTTAAACTTCATATGCTTGTTATAATAATTGTTTTCTATTGATTGATAGGTATTATTATTTTGTTTGTATTGCAGTAGTATTTGCAGCCTCAATTAGTAATTGGGGCCTAGTCTACATTATAATAATTGTTTTAAATTTTCCAGGGCAATAGTCACGTCTCTTTAATGTTCTTTGACTAGTGTCCTTCAAAAATGGCCATACTATACCTCTTCCTATTATGTAACTGTAGTTATTTAAAGGGACATTCCCTTTTTTAAACATTGCTGAGACTAGTATTATGAAATAAACTGCATTGTTTCCAACCCATGTATTCACGCATTGAGAATCTGAAAACTGACTTGCATGATTTTTATAGTCCAAGCTGAGAGAAATACATAATGTAAATAAATAGTGAAAAGACAATTAGATTGCTAAAACTGCCTTATTAAAACACAGAGGACTTAATGGTAAAATAAGCAAATAATTTTTTTACATATGACTTAATATTGGGCTTTTTGTTTACCGTTTTTTAAAGTAAATGTTTAAAATCAAGAACTTGTGAACATTTTTACTGTCTAATATCATCATTACTCTCGTTCACCCTCCCTCTTATTGTTTGTTGCATTTTCTCTTAAACTAGATCGTAAATTCTAAAAGTCAAGGAATGTATCGTATGGTACGTTTGTACAAGGCCCCTTACAATAATCTTAACAGGATCCCTGGGCATTGCTGCAGAACATATAACTAATTTAATATTTCCCTTTTAAAATAGTCTCCACAGGGCAGTGGGAAAACATAGATAAAAAGTTATTTAGAGAAAATAACACTATTACTGAGCTAATTTAAAAGGGTAAAATAGACACAGCAACTGAAACAGGTTAAGGGAAAAATATATTCAGAGCCAATATTGAAATAAAATACAGGAATAAAATAAACTTAATTGAGCTTAGAACAGTGTTAATCTTATTTATCATTAGGGCCCTACCAAATTCATGGTCCATTCTGGTCAATTTCACAGCCAAAGGATTTGAAAATTGGTCAATTTAATGTTTTCAGATGTTTACATCTGAAATTTCACGGGTTGTAATCGTGGGGGTCCCGACCCAAAAAGGAGTTGGGGTGGGTGTTGCAAACCTGTTGTAGGGGGATTGCGGGATTGCCACCCTCACGTCTGTGCTGTCTTCAGAGCTGGGCTCTGAAGACAGCAGCCGCAGAGCTCCCTGGTTCCACGAGGTGGAGGTACCCCCATGCTGCTGGGAGCGCCCCAGCTAGATGCTCCATGCCGACATTCAATTAATGACATTTGAAACCATTTGAACTTTTTTTTTTACTTGCTTTTGTTAACTTAAAGCAGTGGTTCTCAAGTTTGAGGCTACCTTACAAAACCGCCTCAGATGCTCATATCTACCGATCAGTAAGTTGAGCCCTGACTGTGATTTGCTGCTGTAAAGTGTCAATCAAAAAATCCTGTTAAGTTCTTTACCTTTCTTTTTATTTTTATTGAAACAAGCTAATAATTGCATCTGGAAGGGGGGCAGTTCCCTGTACAATGATCTCCCTCCCCCTTCCCCCCCCCCCGCCCCCTGCGGCTGTGAAGCAATGGGGACAGGAAGCGAGTGGCGAGGAGGGGGTGTGGAGCTATCTGTAGCTGGGAGAGGTATCCAAGAGCAGCCATGCAGGGAAAGAGGAAGTCCTGTCCCTCCCCAGCCCAGCCTGGGGTGCTCCCAGCAGCACGGGGGAAATTGGACCCATCTCCATCTCCAGAAGCCTCCTCTGGCTAAAGGAACCTCCAGGACTGCCGTCCAGCCCCGGAACTTCCTGCAGGTACCCAGAGGTGGGTCTGATCTCTCCCGAGAGCAGCTGTGCAGGGAAAGGACAAGTCTTGTTCCTCCCCAGCCCAGCTGGGACTAGCAGCCAGGAGCTCCAGGCTGAGACACTCCCAGTAGCACAGGGAGATTGGATTTCACAGGGCAGGGCTTATTTCATGGTCCGGGACACGTTTTTCATGGCCATTAAATTGGTTGGGCCCTATTTATCATCCTTCTAATTTATTATTTTAGTCTAATGGTTTTATTCTGTACAGCCACATCTGCAGTTTGACATGATGTAGTCTTTTGGCCAGTAGAGACCATTTTGATGAGGTGTCTAGCCCTTCAGTGCCATAACCAGAGAAGTCTTTGCTTCTGCTCTCAGCGAAGGATACTCCCAGACTGATTCCTTTCTTATTTTACACAAAATTCTTTATAGAATCTGCATCTTAAGTTTTTTGTATAAAGTGTAGCCAGCACATAAAGTTCCATGAAACCCATCCATTCAACTTCATATTATTTGCCTACCAAGTTCAGTGTAAGAAAGTTGTTAATTTCTTAATATATGGTGTCACATATTCTTTCCATTTTTTCTAAATGTAAAATTTGATGCAAAACAACCTGTAGGTGGTCCAGAAATGTCAACCATATTTTATAATATTTTTACACATTTGTCTACTTTTGGGAACATTAATTTTCTCCACAGTCACTGTTTATATTAACAGTAATGTCCATGTTTTAGTTTGGTATAGTCTCATCAACATCATAATCCTGAATCCTGCTAGGAGTAAAAATAACAATTGATTTGTGGGCATGTTTTCTGTAAGATGTAGCCTACACACTCACATGTCTACCCATATAGCAGTTATTAGAAAATCAGTTAAATGTGGGGGAGAAAAATTTAAAAGGTTTATACAGCATGATTTTGTTATATGCCTTCTTCCAACTTCCATCATCTTCCAGGATTATCTAATTTGGACCTTAATCCTAGAAACACATTCGTGTATGCACAGCTTTACTCAGATGAGTAAATTCATGCATGTATATAAATATTGATAAGTTCCAGGGCCATAGATAATAAGTTCTGGACAGGCCATGAACCATGTTATTTTGTGGCTGTCAAGCACAATGTACATGTCTACTTCTATAGAAATAAATCTCTCTCATTCTAAAAATAAGATACCTAACACCATCTTTTTTCTTCATGTGAAGAATGTATTCCATATTTTGAATAAATATGGCATTGTAAGTAACTTCAAGCATTATCAAATATTTAATTTGCCCGAGTAGTTCGAATTAATGTATTTGATAACTCTCATGTTGAGTAGCCCAAAACTTTTGGGAGCTAGATGTAGGATAACTATTAAATTCCCATTCATAATACTGTAGTGCTGGTGAGTGTTGGACTAAAATTGTGAAAATGCTTGCAAAACAGTATTCCATTAAACTGATTAAGATGCCATTGTGGAAGTCTTAAAACTGTATTTAAAATGTTCAGTTCTTAATTATATTGATATATAATGTACTTTTACAATTAGAAAAGTCCTTTCAGAATTTGCGGATCTGAGATATTGTATTTCAGAGATTTGCTTCCAACACTGAGTATCTTTTTAACCAATGACAATTTAAGTGATTTGATTTATATATTCATATTTTACAATTATTAAATTCTTGTTTAATAGAGGTTTCCACTTTAAAACTTGAATCCATTGTCTTTTTAAGATGGTCCTCCTGAAGCACCTGTTACAAATGGAAGCACCACTACCATAACAACACTGAACGATGACTTGGATATCTTTGGCCCAATGATCTCTAATCCTTTGCCAGCAGCTTCTGTACCTCCTGCTCAGGTAAACTTTAGAAAAGTGCATTTGCATGTTGTTTTCCTCTTTATTGAATTTTGTTTTGAAAAATGCCAGACCAAACTTTTAGACTGAAATCATCTAGCTTTTATAGGTACAGATATAGCATTAGGACAAGCTTTCCCACACTGCCTTACCAACATCTTAACCAGAACTAGAGAGATCAACAGTACACAGTGAGAGAGATTAGTTTTTCTCTATGCCCATTCAATCTTTGGCCTCTCTGAGATTTCCCAGGAGGGTGTGGGTTGTCCCAGTTCTTGTCATGTGGACTTCTTGCACTAAGAACTAGACAAAGAACACCATCTGATGACATGTAGACAACTAAGCTGTCACCAGATGTCAACAACTTGTGATCACAGAGCAGGTGTGGATTTTATCTGGTGAGCTAGATGTGAAAAGCAATATCATTCACCAATCTGCTGACTATTTACCCGATTTTGGAAGGGAAAGAATGGATACGACTCTAATGGTTTTTTTTTCTTACTATTTAAATGTAGTCTGTTGTTGTTACTGGTTGTGGATGTTTTGATTTTTAATGTGGCTTTATAGATTTATTTGAAACATACTTTTTATGAATTTTTTTTTATAAATGCACAATTTTCTGTAAAATATTTCTTTACATGGATGGATCTTTGACTTTGGGGGCTAATTACATTAGCTGGCAGCAGGAGAAGGCAGTTACCACAGAGTTGGGATGAACTGCTGGATCTGGGAGGGAACCAAGCCTGGCCCAACTGTCTACTGCACCAATCTCCTGCCCCAAAATAAGGAGTCCCCCCCCCCCCCCCAATGTGGGAATCCCAGGTTGTGTGGAGGCAATGGGATACCAAGGCCATATGTTGAGTTTGGGTGGGGGGGTAGGGTAGCAATTATGGAGAGAGCCTGGCTCAATTTCTCCTCCCTGCCCCCCTGGGAGATGAGTGAGCTTCTGCCCCACGTGGTGCCCTTCAGAGAATGGGATGCTGGGGTCAGTGTCTGCTGCTGCTCTGACAGCAGCATGGGCTCGGCTCTTTAAAATGTTCAGTAGTTTTGACATGTTGCGAAAATTTTCCTGAGGAAAACAAGTGAGAGAAGGGAAATGGTGATTTTTAGCATGTCACAACTCAGCTAAATCTCAGAGGAATGGAACAAAGGAAAGGAGGTTCCCTGCTGAATATCAGAGGCCTGCTGCAAACAACGGAAGTGTTCATATTTCTCAAAGAAAAGGTTGAGAGAATACTGTAAGGGAGAGTGTCAGGCAACCTAAATAGAGGGTAGCTATTAGCTCCACATATAATATTGCTTTCTGTGACCCTTGCTTGTTCAACGACCTATACAATAAGTTTCTCCTTCTCTAGGAGTCCTAGGCTGGTTTTGTGTTCCTTCTCAGGGTATGTCTACACTACCCGCCGGATCGGCGGGCAGCGATCGATCCAGCGGGGGGCGATTTATCGCCTATAGTCTAGACGAGATAAATCGATCCCCAAGCGCTCTCCCATCGACTCCTGTACTCCACCGCTGCGAGAGGCGCAGGCGGAGTCGACGGGGGAGCGGCAGCAGTCGACTCACCACAGTGAAGACACTGCGGTGAGTAGGTCTAAGTACGTCAACTTCTGCTACCTTATTCACGTAGCTGAAGTTGTGTAACTTAGATCAATCCCCCATTTCTCCCTCCTCCCCCCCAGTGTAGACCAGGCCTCAGAAACCAGTTGTAGGAAGTAGCAGGATTCAGTCCCCCATGTGTAACAGGGCTTCCTTAAAAGTCCTTGAAAATAGTCTGGAAGTCTTTTTTCTGCAAATTGGATCCTGAGCCTAACTGGCTTTATGCTTTTAAAATTTGCAGAAAAAATTCTTCCTGGGCTTGAGTGAGGGACTTGATCATCCAAGGTAATCCCTGTCCCCACAATCCATGATGCTGTAAAATGTAAGGCGGGAGAGGTGACACAAGAAGATGACCAGAAAGTGCTCTGCATGTGCAGCCCTCCTTGAAGGGAAAATCTGCCTGCTTTGCTAGGTCCCCGGCAGAAGGAGCAGAGTCCAGACAACTGAGGATGGGCCAGGTCCCTCTCCAGTCATCCTAGGTAGACTGATCCCATAGTTAGTGCCTGGCATGGGCTGTGCCAAGTTGGTTGAGCAGGCAACAGGAGACCCTTTGTTCCATACAGAGCAAGTCCTGATTCTGAAGGAAGAGGCTGCAGAGTGCGCCAAGGAACAGGGGGAAAGTAGCATTAGCACTACTTTCTACTGCAGCACTTCACAGTGGAGTGGCTCCAGCACCTACCACCTGCGGCTTCTTAGACACTGCTCACCCAGACTTTACCTTCCCAGTTTGGGGTAAGCTATTTTGCCATGGGAACACTGGACGTATGTTCTCCTACAGGGGTCTAGCCAGTATGAGTGGTCACAGAGATCATTGGTGGTTCTGTCAAGAATTCTGTCTGCCCATGCTTACTGCTAGCAGTGGCCCTGTAGAGACTTCTAGAGCTCCTTTTATCTCCCCAGCAACCAACGGATCTCCTTACAGCCTCCCAGCCTTCAAGAAAGGGAGACATCCTCTTAAATGTGCTATGCCCTATTTCTCCAAATCATTACAGAAGAGATTTGCCATTTGATGATTAAAAAGTAAATAAGGAGAAGCATTTAAGCCAAATTTAACCGATTTCCTGAATTTTAATCTTTCTAAGTATAGCAGCGCTAACAGGTCTTATAAACGTGACAAAAATTCCAAAGTCTGATTCAAATCCTTATTTGGACTTAACTTCCAGTAAGGAGAGAGTGGATTTTCTGGGAGTAAGTGATTTAGTTCAAGTAAATGATTTAGCCCATTATCATTATCTTCGAATTTAATTTGGGTGTCTGTCTGACACCCAAAAAAGTGCAAGCCAGAGAAATCCAAAAGCAAGAGCAAGAAGATAGGTTCTTCATAGTATTTCTCTCCCTCTAATTCTTTATTACCAGAAGAAGGGGAATTCTCCCAAAACAGTGATGAGAGGAGGAGACAGCAACTCATGACAGACTATTATTGCTCATTTATTTAAATGAATGTCAAAAAAGTCACTACAGCTGTGGGTATACAACAAGCTCTCATGGGAGATCAAGAGGTAGTAATAACAATAATTAGAGAAATAAGTACTTCACATTAAATCCAGAAAGGAACTGCAAATTTTTTTCATCTGGCTCAGGGATGCCATAAGAAGCCAGAACAAATAGTAAATTAAAAAAAATTGGCCTCATTTCCTTAGGATAAAAAGGACGCTATGACCTTACCAAAAACTGATGTAATTTTTACAGCCTTATCAAAGGACAGAATCATACCTTTGGAGGGTGAATTGTATCCATAGAACCCACAAATAATGATGGAGTCATCCTTGAAACATGACTTAGGCAACAGGCTCAGTCCTTTAAGCTTCCACTGCTTTAGTCTGCTAGCCAAGAGCTTTACTAGCCTGCTAAAAAGACTTTTTTCAACCAAAGAATAAGAATATTCGTGCTGCATAAAAGATCTTTTTCTGCCTCCATAGCAGCCCACGTTATTGGACTCCTTACACTTAACATGTATGTCATGTAGTTGTAGCTGTGTCGATCCCAAGATATAAAGTGGGTGAGGGAATATCTTTTATTGGACCAACTTGTGTTGGTTAGAGGGACAAGCTTTCAAGCCACACAGAGCTCTTCTTTAGGTCTGGAAAAGGTACTCAAAGCGTTAGAGTGGTCCTCTAACATCTCCGCTATCATAGGACAAAAAAGGGGGGTTACTGGGTTACAGATTGTTGTAATAAGCCGTACATCCCTTTTTTGTCCTATGAGTGCAGCGATGTTTACGGGTGTCGAATGGCCCCTTAAAATATGTTCTAACTACTTATGCTAAACAGTCTGTTCCACCTTGCATTTAGCTGTAATACTCGGAGTATCTTTCCCAGACCTGAAGAAGAGCTCTGAGACTCAAAGCTTGTCTGTCCCACCAATACTTATCAAAATGATCCATGATAGCTAACATACGGTTTACGGGCATCTGTCTCTTCATTTGAGGAAGGCAGATGTATAATTAAACAGTGTTTCTTGACCAATTCAAAATATTGGGGCAGGAAAGCAGTGGACAAAGTTTTTGTAGAAACAGCTGATAAAGACAAGAAGTAGCTTTCATACATAGAAAGTTTAGACAACCCTTTCAGAACAGATAACCCTTTCACAGCCATCACTCACCTCTGACCCACACAAGCAACCACACCTCTGGGAGGGAATGCTGCAACAGATTTGACAGAGGAGGAAGGCGCAGTACCTATTGCTGAGACATTGTATAGTCCATTGCTCGACCACGCTGTTGTTATATGTGAAATATTTACTTTGAAATATATTCAAGTGACCAAGTAACCAATATCAGTCAGGTTTATTGCTATAAGCCAACAATATAGTTCAGGAAAAGGGTTCAATATGATACCAGTGTCTGAAAAGCCATCTCGTGCAGTTTTGTTACATTCACCTCACACAGAAGATGTGCTCCCAAAGTTACATCCCAATAGCCATTTTTTTACTGCCTGTTTACGAGTAAAATGTACTGTGTATGTCATCTGAAACTAGATTTAACTAATCAGCTTTCTACCTTGTTTTTCTGGTACCATGGTGTACCACTTATCTCTTTTTCAACGAACATATGAGGCATGTGTACCAAGGGGCATGAAGGCATCTCCTTCCTCCTAGATAGAACATTCATATATCTTGTCCTTCTCAACATTCCAGTATTAGCCTGTGAGAGTAACTCTGTAACTGTTGATATAGTAAAAAAAGTCACATGTCCTGATCCTGATAGTTTTCCTATCTACTTAAACCAAAACTTACTTCAGCTAATGCAAGATATTATAGGATACTTGACATGGTTAGACCGAATTGTTGGGAGAATATAATTCATTCAGTTATATAACATCCCAACACATATATGTTAGGCACAGTATTAATATGCATTACCTAATACTATGCTGGAGTTAGAGAGGTCTCTGTGCATCTCAGAGGAAAACTCCAGATTTGTCAATAGCTGGGAGAGAATAACTCAGACAGATTGGTCACTGAGAGGAGATACTCCATAGAACTGTCACAGTACCCCAGAAGTAAATATGTGATCATTCCAGAAATTAGTCCTGGGACAAGCAATCTTCTGTCTGTTGCAGATCAAAGCCATAGAAAGAATGTCATTAAGAGAAACAATTCAGCGCAATATCAAGACTCTGTGGCAGACCCCAGCCTCAATTCCACCAACCGCCAGGGATGTGGAACGCAAATACTTCATCCCCTCTAAGTGTATGAGTACCTATTTTCTCACCTGAAGCCATGCTCTCTGGTCATGTTGGCAGTTAATGAAAAGGAAAGACATGGGCAACAAGGACCAGCCCCTAAATCTAAGGAGGCAAAAAGGATGGACCTTTTCGGCAGGAAGGTCTATGCCACTGGGGGCCTTCAGCTGAGGATAGCTAACCAGCAAGCTATCCTCAGTAGATATAACTTCAATTCATGGGCCTCCATGTTGAAGTTTAAGGAGTTAATTCCAACAGACTCCAAAGCTGAGTTCTCAGTCATCATTGACGAAGGGAAGGTGGTGGCGTGGACCTCTTTGCAGGCATCTTTAGATTCCGCGCACTCTGCCGCCCGCATCCTCTCCTCAGGATTAGCCATGAGGCAGACCTCATGGCTGCAGGCATCTGGGCTTCCCCCGGAGTCGCAGAAAACCCTGCAGGACCTATCTTTGAAGGTGCAGTGTTGTTCTTGGAGCAGACAGACTCCAAGCTGCACCGCTTGAAGGACTCCCAGGTGACCATGCACACTCCAGCAACCCAACGTAAGCACTTCAAACCCCAACCGCAATAGCACTGCCCATATCCTCCTCAGCCGAGGCAGGATTTCTATAGGCGAAGGGGCAGGAATGGTAGGCATAAACCTTCCAACCCCGCTTCCAGACAAGGCCAGGGACAGTCCAAAGCTTCATTGGGCTCTAAGCAGGCCTTTTGGAGCCGCGCCCGGGGACAGCCCACCCGCCACAACACCGGATCCCCTTGCCTCATTAATCATCTATCCCACTTCTACCGTGCTTGGTCCCAAATAACATCAGACTGTTGGGTTCTTCGCACAGTAGAAGTGGGATATTCTCACCAATTCTGCTCCTCCGCTCCCTCCCCCTTCCCCGTCCCGCTTCAGGGACCCTTCTCATGAGCATCTCCTTATCCAGGAGGTGCAGGTGCTCCTCACCATAGGGGCAGTGGAGAAGGATCTTCAGGCGCTAAGGGATAAGGGATCCTACTCCCGCTATTTCATAATCCCCAAGGCAACGGGGGATCCCAGACCCATTATTGACCTGCAAGGACTCAACGAGTTCATGGTGAAGTTGAATTTCTACATGGTCTCCCTGAACACTATTATCCCTTCCCTGGATCCGGGAGACTGGTACGCCGCCCTCAACATGAAAGACACGTACTTCCATATAGCTATTCGGCCTGCGCACAGACAATTTCTCTAGTTTATGGTCGACCACAAACACGATCAGTTCACGGTCTTCCCATTTGGTCTATCTATGGCCCCCCGCGTGTTCACCAAGTGCATATCGGTCGTAG
Source organism: Platysternon megacephalum (assembly GCA_003942145.1). Classification (NCBI taxonomy): domain Eukaryota; kingdom Metazoa; phylum Chordata; order Testudines; family Platysternidae; genus Platysternon; species Platysternon megacephalum. The sequence continues at coordinate 12,321,302 of QXTE01000020.1, read as the reverse complement.
CAGCCTTCCTCCGGAGGAGGCACATGCAGGTATACCCCTACCTCGACGACTGGCTGCTGTGGGGGTGCTCCAGGAAGCAGGTGGAGTCTCAAGTCCATTTAGTCAGAACCACTTTTGACAGGCTGTGCTTCCTCCTCAATGTGAACAAGTCAACCTTGTCACCAACCCAAAGAATAGAATTCATTGGGGCAGTGCTGAACTCGGTACAGGCAAGGGCTTCTTTGCCAGAGACTCGATTCCAAGTCATGGCAGGTATCATTCAAGACCTCAGACAGTACCCGACCACTACTGCAAGGAAATGCATGAGTCTCCTTGGCCCCATGGCAGTCTGCACTTATGTGGTCTGGCGTGCCAGACTGAGGCTCAGGCCCCTACAAGCATGGCTCATGTCTGCCTAGCGCTCAGGGCGCAACAGCCTGGACTTACTGGTGATGGTGCCAGAGTACATACTCGAATCCCTCCATTGATGGTTTAACCCATGGATGGTGTGCAAAGGAGTCCCCTTCAGCAGCCCACAGCCCTACTTGTCCCTGGTAATGGACGCATCAGCTCTGGGAGACCTCCAAACACAGGTGCTATGGTCACAGGACAAGCTCTCCCTTCATATCAACATCAAGGAGCTAAGAGCATTGCTACTAGCATGCCAAACTTTCCAGTCCCGACTGCACGGTCAGTGCATGGCAGTGATGACGGACAACACCACTGCCACGTTTTACATCAACAAGCAGGGTGGAGCCCATTCCTCCCCCTTATGTCGAGAATCCCTCAAGTTATGGGGGATATGGTTCTGCATAGCCCACTCAGGACACCTCTGGGTGAATGATCTCCCAGGAGTACAGAACGAACTGGTGGATCACCTCAGCAGATCGTTCCGCAATCACGGTCCCTCTGTTCGGACATCATACACTCCATCTTTCAAAGGTGGGGGTTTCCCCGGGTCGAACTGTTTGCCACCCGGAGCAACAGGAAGTGCTCAATGTTCAGTTCATTGTAGAAGCACAGCCTGGGCTCTATCACGGACGCATTTCTGCTACCCTGGGGAGACTGCCTTATGTATGCCTTTCCACTGTTCCCTCTCATGCACAGGGTACTGCTCAAGATTTGCAGGGACAAAGTGAAGGTAATTCTGCTGGCCCCAGCATGGCCCTGACAGCACTGGTATACCACGCTTCTGGAGTTGTCAGTGGATGCCACGATCACGTTACCTCTCCACCCCAATCTGATCACTCAGAATCACGGTCGCCTTCACTACCCAGACCTCCAGTCCCTCCATCTCACAGCCTGGAAGCTTCATGGTTAAACCCCAGGGAGCTTCTGTGCTCAGAACCAGTAAGGGAGGTTCTACTCGGCAGCAGGAAACCATCCACCAGGACCACTTAGCTAGCTAAGTGGAAAAGGTTCACTTGCTGGTATGCCCAGCATCACACACTGCCACTCCAGGCGCCTATACCTCTCCTCCTGGAGTACCTTCTACATCTCAAACAACAAGGCCTAGAAGCATCATCATCAAGGTGCACCTCACTGTTATTTCAGCCTTCCATCCAGGAGTGTCTGGACGTTCCGTATTCGCTAACCCCATGGTAGGACGTTTCCTCAAGGGCCTGGGACGGCTATATCCACAGATTAGACAGCCTGTTCCTGCATGGGACCTTAACTTAGTCCTCTCCAGACTAATGGGGCCCCCTTTTGAACTGCTGGCAACTTGCTCCCTGTTCTATTTGTCATGGAAAGTGGCCTTCCTGGTTGCCATCACATCAGCCAGGCGGGTGTCTGAGTTAAAGGCCCTAACCTCTGACCCACCCTACACGGTTTTCCACAAGGACAAGGTGTAGCTCAGGTAATGTCACAATTCCACACTAGCTAAAACATTTTTCTGCCTGTCTTCTATCCTAAGCCTCCTGCCGGTACTCAAGAGCAGGGGCTGCACTCACTGGATGTTCGGCAGGTGCTAGCATTCTACATCGAGCGCACAAAGCCGTTCAGGAAGTCGAACCAGCTGTTCGTGGCAGTGGCAGACCGGATGAAAGGACTCCCGGTCTCATCTCAAAGAATATCTTCCTGGATCAGAGCCTGCATCCGCACATGTTACAAGTTGGCCAAGGTCCCATCCCTGGCTCTTAAGGCTCATGCCACAAGGGCACAAGCCTCATCAGCTGAGTTCCTAGCCCAGGTCCCGATACAAGAGATCTGCAGGGCAGTAACTTGGTCATCGGTGCACATGTTCACCATCACCCAACATGCCAGAGATGATGCAGCATTCAGCAAGGCGGTGCTCCAATCAGCGATTCCTTAACTCCGACCCTACCTCCAGGATAGAGCTTAGGAGTCACCTGATTGGAATTGACGTGAACAAGCACTTGAAGAAAAAACGGTTACTCACCTTCTTGTAACTGTTGTTCTTCAAGATGTCCCGTTCACATCCATTCCAATAACCACCCTTCTTCCCCTCTGTCAGAGTGACCGGCAAGAAGGAACTGAAGGGGGATCGGGTCAGCAAGGTCATATATTGAGCGCCATGAAAGCGCCACTCTAGGGGGTTCCACAGCTGACTCAATGGGAGCTGCTAGGGAAATAACTATCAGATGACTGTGCATGCGGTGCACACACCTGATTGGAATGGATGTGAACAACACATCTTGAAGAACAACAGTTACAAGAAGGTGAGTAACCATTTTTTATGCGAGCCCTACAAGTTGTCTCATTTTTTTGTGTCATGGGGTTTGCAATGTATATGTAGAGTTTTTTAGGGTAACATTTTCTGAAGGACTTAGGACCTCAAGTCCCATTTTCAAAAGTGACTTAAGAGGCTGTTTTATTGACTTTCATTGGGATGTAGGCTCCTAAATCATTGAGGCTCTTTTGAAAAACTTTCCCCAAAATCTTTCTCCCTCCCAGGGACAAACCTCTTAATCTCCCCCATACATGCTCTCCCTGCTGCCTTCCTTCTCAGTCACTGTGGATCATCATCCTGCCTGTCATTCAGGCCTCTAATCTGGTTGACCTCTTTGACTCAGATTTATTTCTAGGTCATCACATCCAGGCTATGTATAAATCTTGCCTTTCTTATCATCCACAAAGCTAAACCCCTCATCTCAAATCTTAATTACTGCAACATCCTTTTCTCTGGCCTTGATAAATGCAGTCTTGCACCACTCATATCCATTCAGATATATTTATCCATAAAGATAATTTTCCTAGCCTGTCACTTTGACCATGTCACTTCTCTCTTAGCATCCCTTCACTGGTTCCCTCTTCTCTATTACATCAAACATAAGCTACTTGTCTTCATTTTCAAGGCCCTTCATGCCCTGAAACCACCCTGCCTATCCTCTCTCATTCACTGTGGAGATGTGAACTCACACGTCTGTCTGGCATATGATGCCCGCTTCCATGGCCCACTTGTTAAATTTTCAAACAAGCACCTTTGTGCTTTCTTCCGTGCTGCCCTTCATGCTTGTGAGGAGGTCCCCATAAACATCTGCAAAACTAATGCATTATCCTACTTCAGAACCTTCCTTCAAACTCTCCTTTTCTATGTTACCTATAAAAAAAAATTGAGAATGGTCATGATGCTGGTGTGCTAAAACCACTATCTGGCACACTGACCCCAATATTGTCTCGTTGTTTCCTTGTACTTCTCCATCTGTTTATATCCATCTGTTGTGCCTCGTTTTATATTTTGATTGTAACCTCTTTGGAGAAGGGGACCATCTTTTTTTCCCCTTCTATTTGTGCAGTGCCTAGCACAGTGAGATCCTGGTCCATGACTAGAGTTCCTAGACACTGTAATAATGCAAATAACTTTTTGCTATATTGCAAATAGACTTCTCATTCTTCCACTTTGGTTATTATCTCAGCCAGTTTCCTCGACGGCACTTTGTTAGTCTCATTCGTTGGTTCATAGATTCAGAGGGTGAAATCCTGACCCCATTGAAGTCAATAGGAGTTTTGCCATGGATTTCAATGGGATATTTTAGGGCCAAAAAAGGAGCTATATGATTGTCTACTCTGACTTCCTGAATAATGTAGGCCAGGGGTCGGCAACCTTTCAGAAGTGATGTGCCGAGTCTTCATTTATTCCCTCTAATTTAAGGTTTTGCGTGCCAGTAATACATTTTAAAGTTTTTAGAAGGTCTCTTTCTATAAGTCTATAATATATAACTAAACTATTGTTGTATGTAAAGTAAATAAGGTTTTTAAAATGTTTAAGAAGCTTCATTTAAAATTAAATTAATATGCAGATCTTGTCAGTTTAGTGTGATCCTTGCCCTTGCTTTTCCTTGCTGAGTTTTCCAATGTCTGGCACATATTTGGATACTTTAAGCTGCACACAGGCTTCTGAGTGATCAGTTGTTAACTGGCTCCAAGAGGGACAGATTTCATGTGTGAAAATACCTGTTCACACAGGTACGTGGATCCAAATGCTGAAAGCATTGCAAACGCAATTTTCTTCAAACAGTTAAATTTCACCGGCAGAGGCCCCATGCTCTCTCTCGGTAGTTTCAAGTGCCCTCCGCAGATCTCCACACTTTGATGCCCACAATTCTGAGCTTTTTAACTGAATGAGCTGCATTTCAAAATCTTCAACACCCATCCACTGAAATACAGACAACTCCAAGTCACTTTCGTTGAACTTTTCAGGTTTAATTAGAAAAGAAAGCATTGGGCCAAATGGCTGGAAATCTTGAAAGCTTGAAATCTGTCAGAAAATTCTGATTCCAGTTCTTGCATGTACATTCTAATCTCAACATCAAACGCAGTGCGCTGTTCCACATGGCATGATAGTGATGTAAGCAGAAAATCAGGACTTAAAAATATCCCAGTACAGTGGTGCTGGAACAATTTTTAAGGTGGGAGTACTGAACTGCTCTCCCTCTTGCCCCTGTCTGCACCCCTCACTGCCCCAGGCTGGGGCCAGTGAGCCACAGCTGGGGGCAGCTGCAGAGCCCCGGGCCAGCGGCCAGGACCCCGGGCCAGCAACAGAGCCCCCCGGACCGGTGGCGGGACCCGGGGCTGGCAGAGGGCTGAGCAGGGCCAGCAGATGGAAACCCGGCTGGCAGGGGGCCGGCGGCCAGTACCCCAGGCCAGCAGCAGAGCCCCTGGGACCGGTGGCTAGGACCCAGGCAGTGTGAGTGCCACTGAAAATCAGCTCGCATGCCGCCTTTGGCACGTGTGCCATAGGTTGCCTACCCCTGCCATAGAATTTCAAGTGGTTCCTGCATGAAGTCCATAACTGCTGGTTGAGCTACAGCATGTTTTTTTAGAAAGGCATCCACGCTTCAAAGACTTCAGGTGATTAATAATCCACACATCTCCAAGTAAGTTTAAATGGTTAATTACCTTCACTATATTAAAAAACAAAGCCTCATTTCTAGTCTGAATTTGTCTAGCTTCAGCTTTCAGCCATTGGACCGTATAATGCCTTTACTGTTGTTTTTTTCCATTTCCTCAGAAACCAAATGGTCTGGTTTTCTCAAATTTTATACTGAATGTTTGTTGCAACCTTTCTAGAAATGACAGTTATTTAGTAGGGGTGGAGGACAGGACCAGATCAGAAAGTAGTGGTGCGTTGAGAGGCTGGGACTTTATTTACATATGAGGTGATTAAAGATGGGCCCATGGTGGAAAATCCAGAACTTTCCCTTACTTCATTTTGTTTGGGTTTAGGATTTTTTGGCCCCTCTCTACAAGAGTTATTTAAATTGAGGATGGAAAAGACATAAAACAATAAATATAATTATACGATAGTTTACCTAGTGTACAATGCAATTTTTATTTATGCAGCGTCATATGTGTGCATTTTAATATTTTATGTTTAAAACACATTTTCCTCCATTCCCGCACAAAACATTATCACAAATGTTAAACGCTGCACTTCCTGGACTTAATTTCAGAGGGAATGTGAATGAGTTCTAATTGCTTATGTCTCTTATGATTGTATCATGTCTTGGCTAATCCAAATTGCCTGTTTTAAATATTGAGAATTTAATAATCCTTCCATTATCCAGCCTTTGTCATGATGGGATAATATGTGAAGTCAAGTCAGTATGAACACAAGATTTGTTTCTAGTCCCAAATTTATTATTTCCAGGCTTCCCTTTCTCGTTATCTGACAATAATGTGGGTTGGAAAAATGTATTTGAAACTGGAGGGGTGTAACCGCAGCTTTTCAGATAACATACTTGTCAAAAGCTGCTAAGCTCGTTTACTGAACAGGTAGCTGAAACAATAGTGGCCTCAGCACATGTCACCACCCAACAAAGGCACATACAATGCACATGTGGAGGGAGGGGTTTCTCTGGCTACTGTACTTTGAAGGTTTTTGTGTGTGAGAGAAGTAGGATCAGAAAGACTAGAGAAGCTGAGAGATGGCAACAAGGAAAGCCAAGGACGCAGCCTGGACAAGCACTGACAGCAGAGCCTGAGACAAGCCTCGAGAGAGTGCTTTTGGGCTAAGTGCTGGCTGAAATGGGCTTGAAGCTGTGAACAAAGAAACTGTCTCCTGTTTGAGTTGTCCTATGTTCAGGAAAACAGGACTGTATACATTCTTTGTAAATAAACAGGATTGCATCAAAGATGCCTGACTCCATCAATTTCTCCTCCTCAGAAACAACATGTAGGACCCTGAACTTTGGCTAACCATTCAGGTCAGAAGGGGTAACAGTGCCTATGGTTAGACTTCAGGTCTTCAGCTTCTGCTTGAGTCAGATAAGTCAGGGTTGCATATTTGTTGTGTTACTTCCCCTGAGCTCTAAACATCACTTTACCTTTGTATTATTCTCTTTTTGACTGGCCAAATGTGTAAACCATTAACAACATAAACAAGAGAAATTAATTTTGATTTATAAGTATGTACAGAGTGAAAGTAGCTTATACAATGTACATAATATTCAAATATATTAGTATATCACAGCACATCTCTTCAGTGCAGTCACTGAACCACCTGCAGAGAAAGTTAGTTTTTCTGTGCACTATTTGCTTAGGAATTACTGAGTACAGTATTGCTTAAAGGTATACTGTTGTGTATACACAAAAAATTATAAAATTTGAAATTTTATATTTTGAAAATTATTTTTTCTGGCAGAATTTGTTTGGACATGGATAATGCACAAAGCACCATATGACTGTAATACTGCACACATTATTCAACCAATATGGATGTCATCAAACTCTTGCAGGAGACATAGGCCATCCTGAATTCCTAGGGCTTGTCTACACTTACGGCAAGTCTACACTACAGGGTTAAGTCGACCTAAGTTACACAATTCCAGCTACGTGAATAATTGGAGTTGACGTAGCTTAGGTCGACTTATTGGGGTGTCTACACCGCACTGGGTCGATGGGAGAAACTCTTCCGTCAACTTACCTTATGCTTCTCGTTCTGGTGGAGTACCAGAGTCGACGGGAGAGCAATCTGCGGTCAATTTAGCAGGTCTTCCTTAGACCCGCTAAATCAGGGATCGGCAACCTTTGGCACGTGGCCCGTCAGGGAAATCTGCTGGCGGGCCAGGACGGTTTGTTTACCTGCAGTGTCCGCAGGTTCGGCCGATCACAGCTCCCAATGGCCGCGGTTCGCCGTTCCGGGCGAATGGGGGCTGCGGGAAGTGGCGCGGGCCGAGGGATGCCAGTGGGAGCTGCAATCTGTATACCCATGCCTCTGTAATTCTTCCAGGACTCTGCCTGCTTATGCTAACCCACCAATAAATGGACCATGAAGTTGCATAACAATAGAATTTTAATAGTTTATAATAATAATTTATAATTTGATGTTTCCCAAAAGAGAGCCCATGCTTTCCTTACAAACAGTAGTCATGCACTGAAAGTGGAATGTTTTCTAGACCTTATCAGACACGTTAATTTTTAATCTGATTCACATTAAGAAAAATTGGTGTCTGTAGTAAGAGTAAACACTTTGTTTATTAATCTGGATGAAAGCAAGCTGTTACTGTAAGTACGTACACACCTTGATAGCTAGGGTGCAGGTTTGACCTAGCTGCAGGGGATGATGCAGGTCCTTATCTCCTCACCACTACTCTCTTAGTTGTGGTCTTGTCTTCCTTCCCTTCCCTTTGGCTTCCTCATGGTGTTGGGAAACAGGATATGGTGACCCTCTCCTCTGTCCTTGATTGGCTGTTGTAGAAATGCTGGAATCCTGATTGGTCTTGGGCTTCCTTTTCCTTCCAGGTTTTGGAGCTTTGCCTAGGCCTCAGTTTGCTGCCATCTATCCTCCTTCTCTCTGATTTGTTGTGATCTGATGTAGTTTTTGCCACTTCCTGGAATGCTGAGCTTTTGGAATTAGGAAAGCATTTTTCCTATAACACAAAACTGGGCTCATACCATGTGGCTTTTTGCCACCTATTCAGTAATCAAGTGATCTGGTTATCTGTAGTGTTACACTGAATGCTTGTTGCAATGTTTTTTGGAATCCAATATGGATAGGATGACCAGACACCCCGTTTTTAAAGGGATAGTCCCGTATTTAAGCCCTTCTGCAGGTGTCCCAACTTCTTAAAAATGGGCAAATTGTCCCGTATTTTCTATCTGTGACCCTGAATGCTGCCCATGTTGCATCGGGAAGAGACGGCGCCAGGTATCAGGAGATGCGGGTCCATCCTGGGGGCCCAGCCAGGCATGGAGGGCAGCGAGCACTGGACAAGGAGGGTTTGGTTGGTCAGTCACACACACCCCCCCGTGTGAGAGAGGTGTGTGTGTGTGTGTGTGTGACCTCTCCGCATGTGAATCCTAAAGCCTAAAAGAAGGTAAATAAAAAGAATCCAACTACGCAGTATTTCTTTTTAACAGGGGCTCAATCAACTTCGTGTTAATTTGAACGTTTGTACTGCATAGTTTCAATTGCCACTGAACTCACTTGAATACGAATAATTTTATCAGGTGTCCCGTATTAAGCATAGGGAAATATGGTCACCCTAAAATGGCTGGGGAATTTGTCTGCAGATCCATCCCCCTGATCCTTGAGGAGTGTAACTGGTTAGTTTGCTCTTTGATGGATTATAGGGCTTACAACTGGTGTATGCTCCAGTATTGGGAGCCCATATTGGCCCAGGTATGAGGTAGATAGTTGAGGAGGGGGTTTAACCCTGCAAATTGTGTGTGTGTATGTGTGTGAGAGAGAGAGCTATCTTCTGGTGGAAAAAAAATTCCCTGTAACCTAACCCCCCCCCTCCCCATTTACATTAATTCTTATGGGGAAATTGGATTCGCTTAACATCGTTTCGCTTAGTCGCATTTTTCAAGAACATAACTACAACATTAAGCTAGTAGTTACTGTAGTGAGTTCCTTTTGGTAAAATGAACATTTCATTCTGGTAGAGGATTATGTTGTATAAAGACAATATGTTGTCTATTCAGATACCAGAGGCAAAGAACCATCTTGTTTGTGTATCAGTAACAAAATAATAGAACCTGGAGGCCATCTTTGTGTAATTTGTTTCTAAAGCATTAATTAAAAAGTAATAAGGCTGAGAAAGATTGAAGGTAGACTAGAGGCTTATGAAAATCGAGATAGTGTTTATTTGCTTAGTGATAGCAACTTAACTGTCCAAAAGTCAGTTTTCCAGATGTGAAAATATCAAGCAACAATTCACAGGCAACATATTTCAGAGAAGCTAGGTTACTTATAATTTAGCGTAAAATTCTATTGCACGATATTCTTAGACTAAAGAAGCTAATTGTAGACAATGTAATGTCTTCCAACACTGTGAAAAGCTTTTGTTTAGTTCCTATCTAATTTCCTAAGAGGATTAATGAAAAATGTGAAATTGTAACATCCTTCTTGGTTTCTTAATCATTTTTCATCATTTAACTTCATTTTATGACGTATGCTATCCACAGATGGAAAATTTAGGAACAGCAAGAGTAGTGTAACCAATGTATATAAGCACAAATTCACTCATGGTCATTTTTGCTGCTTGTGTTAACCTGAATGGGTCCTCCTTGCAGATGCTATGCATTGGCAAGTATTTGGGTTTCTTTGTGGTAATATTACAAATTCTAAAATACTGATTCACCTACAACTAATTTAATAACTAAATTGCTTTTAATTTAGTTTAGGGGTGAGAATGCACAGCTCTTAATCTGATATAATTTCCACTGGTAGCTTCATTCAATAGCCTGTCTGTTTTGACCTTTATTTCCCAGAGCACTTCCACTAAACCAACAGCGGCCACCTTATCTGCTGCATCCGGGGATCTTGATCTGTTCACTGAGCAAACAACAAAATCAGAAGAGTCAGCAAAGAAACAACTCTCCAAAGACTCCATCTTATCACTGTATGGCACTGGGACCATGCAGCAGCAAAATGCTCCAGGTAATTAATTTTCAAATCTGTTTCCAAAGTGATTCAATTTTTAAGCAGTGTTTAGAATACAGTAGTTATAATCTCCTGTCAACATAAAACTAAACACATTTGTCCTTACTTATGTATATTCAAGTGGATTTGTTTGTTCTTACCATTTTCACAGCTGAAAAGTTAAAATGAATGAAGCATTAAGACTAGAAGAAAAAGTAGTACAGGATTCAGGCTGATTTTATTTTATTAGACGTTATAGCTGTTCTCATATTATAAACTATCACATACAAAATATACTGATAATCTTAATTTTTATTATTTGATATAACTTTTGTTGTATGATCATTCATTACTTGAGTATGCAATGAGATTCCTCAGTATGTGAACAGCAGACTGCCTAAATCATTACAAAGTCATGTTTTGATTTCATTAAACTGGTGGGAATCCACTAATTTTCAGTAGTGTGACTGAGATAAGAGATGCTGGTGCAAATGAGATAAAAATTTGGCTCTGAGGCTGCAGAGCTCAGCTTTGGCAGTTAAACTTTTATTGTGCCATTTTTGTTATTACACCATTCTTTCTTATCACTTTCACAGTTTTGCCAGATACTGATTTTGTGTACAATAGGGTGGACAGAATCAGCTCTACAAATTATCTTCTAAAACTGGCATTTAGTGATTCAAACTTTTGGGAAGAAAATCAGTAAAAATTATTTTTCTTCCTTTCTGTTCCTTCCTCCCCCCCCCCCCCCCCCCCCCCCTTTCCAAAATGCAGGTATGTTCATGGGATCTTCTTCCATGCCATTTACCACACAACCATCAACTCATTTTCAAGGTTTTCCAGCCATGGGAGTACCTGTGCCTGCTGCTGGTGGAATGATGGGAAATATGATGGGACAATCAGTGCCTGTCATAGGACAGAACACAGGTATGATGGTGGGCATGGGAATGCCCAATGGTTTCACTGGCACTACACAAACTGGTGTGATGGGACTTCCTCAAAATGTCATAGGACCCCAAGGAGGAATGGTGGGACAAATGGTTACTGCACAAAATAAATATGGCATGCAACAAAATCAACAAGCTCAATGGAACATCTCTCAGGTGAGGATTTTTTTGCCCTTATATTATTGGATAAAAGTTACTGTTTTATGAATAAAATTATTTGTTTTCCACAAGCTATACTTGGAAAGCTTCTGCTCTGCTCTGTTGTAGACCCTGTGACTTGAAACTGTTTCTTCCATTTCTGAGACGGCTGCATAGTATTACAGATGTGATACATTTAAACTTAGAGTAAAGAAACCAGCATTAATTTTGAGTGCAATTTAGCCAACTCCTAGAACAAATTGAACAATGTACTTTAAAATGACTACCACAAATACCACAATCTCTGAGTTACTGTGTATTAACTGCTGTTGCCCAATTCATGGAGCCAGATACTCCAATCAGTTGTATGTGTGCAACTCCATTCATTTTAATGGTATTGCACGCATGTAGGTGAGCACAGAACTTAGACCCAATGAGAATGGCCATTTGCCATTCATCTGGACTTTCAAATGAGATACTTTAAAATAGGCTTTAGTGGAGGATGCACATTACTGCTTGTGTTTGTGCCCTGACTCTACTGTAGTTGAATAATGGTTAGTCTAACCAAATAATCTGAAGATAGTTTACACTCTTTTTTTATTTTGATAAAACATGTTTGAAGGTTCCATTATAGTAACAATTATAAAGAGTGTTGATGTGTTTGCTCAGTACTGTATTTGTCAGTGGTGCCCAAACTTTTCCTGTCACGCCCCCCCCTTACCGGTAATGGAATCTGTCCGCCCCGCCCCACCCATCCCCATTACTGTACAGCCAAAGCTTCTGCAGCAGAGGACCTTGGGCTGACAGCAAAGCTGGGGGCAGAACTGGGGATGGGGGTAGTGAGGGAATGAGGGTAGAGTGGGGCTAGGTGGTACTCCCTCCCCATGCCCCGTGGGGGCTGGCCCACGCCCTGCCACGTGCCCTCCCGAACGTACTTTCGTGCCCCCCCAAGAAGGGTGTACCCCAAAGTTTGGGGACCACTGATTTAAGCGATTCAGTGTAACATTCTGAAAGCAAATATTTCAAGAGAAATGTTAATTTTATATCTAAATTAATTTTTGTTTTCGTTGGAAGTTTAAGGAGCTAAACATGTATAGCATAATCATTCATTTTGTATTTAATGTACATGATTTTAATCGATCGTGTTAAGTTTAGGCCTCAACATACATATCATAATTTCAAATTTAATTTTAAATATTTATATTAAAAAACCTTGTATTTAATTTACATTTTTTTTAAATCATATTTTTTAAATAATTGATTTTTATCCACCCTGTTAGGATATAAAATATTTTTTGCTTATAGATCAAATCTTACAATTGTATCATTTTCTAAAAAATAAGTTTAGAATACTTCTCAAAAAAAGTCCCAAAACAGCTTGCATTTTTCCAAATATGGGGTTTTCTGGGAACAGGACATTTTAAAAAAATGAAAACATAGTTACATAATTGTATATAATCTACCAATAATTATAGCTAAATATTTGTTTCTCTTAAGTAATTTTTGTGGCATATGCTAATTCTGCACAAACATTTTGCTAATAAATTTATATAAAATATAGTTGAAAAATCACAGGCTTTTGTATGTAAATATAAAATAAAGCCTTCCTTTCTGGTTTGAAAACAGTCTGTTCGATAGGTTCATTTTGTAATAGTTCATGAAAACGAGAAAGTCAGTGTTCTGTATCTCTAGATCATAAAGCACATTCAAGAATATGAGATACTGCACTTTCCTTGATCAGCAAATGAGAGATAGACAACTCAGTTCATAAAAGATCTGAAATACTCAAGAGCCTTCACTCCCCACAAACAGATACAATTAGAAATTCAGGATCACATTGCAAACATAATTTTGAAATTTGGATGGAGAACACTTTTTTTAAAACATGAAATCTTTAGCCTCTATCTGCAGAAAACTCTCTGTAAAGCCTGATCATTCATAGTTCATTTCTTTAAACTTTGGATGGACTAATTCACAAAAAAGGTTTAACTAATTAAAAAGGACATCCAGTTACTGCCTTTCATTTAATTTTAGTATAATGATCCAAAAATTGAGTCATTTTAGGTAGGTGGTAAGAATACTGCTTACCTTCTACCAAGGTAATTAATTCACAGTAATTTTTAAGAATCAATATAAAAATAGTCTTCTCCTACCAAAACATTCTAGTGATAAAAAAAATCAAAAATGTAATTGCAGAATAAATATGCACTAAGTAAAATCATATTTATCTGAAGTGTTCTGGGAACAAAACAGCAGTGGGAGAAATTAGGATTTTAAATAACGCGTGGGAGTTGCTGGGTAAGTGATGACTGCAGAGGAACATAACAGATAAGAGGCCATTTTGATAAACAGTGTTGAGATAAACAGGATTGTACACTCACTTTTGAATTGTAATTTTAAAAAATCATAGTGTGAAGGATTTTGCTGAAAGTAGTTTAAAATTCATTTAATAGTTATTGTGAATATTTCACTTTGATAGAGTAAAATTATGTTATGATAGCTAATGTCCTGACTCTTCTAATTCATATATACAAAGTCAGACCAGTAATAACTGAAACATGGAAATTATAACATGCAGGATAGATTAACCTATGGACTAAAATGCTATCCGAAAATGCTAAATTATTTTTATTTTGTGGAATAAGTTAACTCAATTTTTTGAACTAGAGGGTAAGAGACATACTACTACAGATACCCAAAAAAATTTGTTGAGTCCAGTGAGGGACACGCATCAGGTTAACAATTAGATATTTGGAAAAAACTGTTAACATCTTAGCTTAAGACTGAAATTTTTGAAAAACTGTTTTACTTCACCATTTATGTTGTTTACATATGTGATTATTTTTCAAAGCAGAATGGCAGCCACTACTTTCAGATACATTTTAGTTTATTCATACTGAGAAATGCTGTTTACCTTAATACATTTTCAGATTGCAAAGCTGACCAGAACATTACGAATTAACGTAATTAAATAAATCTATATAACCCCTTAAAGTACACTTCATATGTTTGTTATAGATGTAAGCAGCAATGTAATTATCATTCCTCTCCAGTTACAATAAATGCTGTTTTTGTATATTTGAATTTCCATCCAAATAGAGCTTGCCTTCAATCACAAATAAAAATATTATTAATCATCTAATTAATACTTCATTCACCATTTTCTAACATAAAATGTAAAAATTAAGAATCTAAAGGTGAGTTAAGCTATATAATTGTTTAAATAAATATGTATAGATACACTATATCTTGCTGGTTAGCCAAAAAAGTACCATATTTAGCTGCAAATAACATGTTGTAATGGTTATCAACTAATAAGGATTAGCCTTTCTTTAGGAAAATAACTAAAAAGTACAAATGCAAAATATGATTAAAATCAATTTGTTAAATCAAGGTTTCCTGCTTGCTGATTTAAATTAGTGATTTAAATCAATCCACCATTTTGTTTCCCTAACATGATATTTACTTGGTTTAGGAACCCTTTTACTGTTTCAAGCTGATAAAAAGTTTGTGTGCTCTAACCCCAGTACTAACTAGAACCGTGTGTGCATTTCACAGATGAATCAGCAAATGGCTGGCATGAATCTCAATAGTTCCAGCAATGTGATGGGCTTTGGCCAGCCCCCCAATACAGTGGCAGGATGGACAGGAAGCTCTTCAGGTCAGACTCTCAGCACACAACTGTGGAAATGAAAATTGCAACAGAAGTTTCATGCAGAACAGTCACTTGACATTCCTTGCTCAAATGCATTTATTCTTTTTCTTTTCTCCCGGTTGTTCAGATTAAGAAGTTATCTAACTGTGTTGTGGGCTATATTGATTTAAATTTGATGTGGTGGAAAGCAGATTGAGAATACATTTATATATCATTGGCAGCTCTTTCATATTACAGTACATATGATTTCATAAACCATATCAAGCAGCTGCTTTACCAATTGCATACTCAATTTTTTTCCTCAAAATTATAGATCAAATGTTTGCATATAAGGGACGTAGCTATCATGTTAGTAATATCTCTAAATATATAAACCTTGCCCCCCAAATTACCCAGTAATCCTTGTAGAAGGTACTGTATGAACAAATGTTTAATCATATAAATAGAATGTAAATGTATCACTGAACAATGTTTTTAGTGTATCAAACATACTGTGTTTTATCATTCATTTCACTGTGATGTTATTATGGTGTGCTTAACAGGGAACATGGTTAGTGAAAGCAAGATAAACCTGGATATTACTGTAGTTCCACACATTTTTAGTTTATTCTTTTAAAACATAAATATTTGATCCATTTTAATTTCCTGTGACAAAATATGCAATTTGGCTCCATATGTGTATACATAGTGCTAATATAGAGAACTTATTGCACAATATGCATACAGGGTAACTCACCACATACAGATACTTTTTGTCCTTGCAGATATATCCAGGTTTGACAGTAATTGTGTTTACATTTTATGGTGCCTCGTATTGATAAAATGTTATTTCCCTATATTAAAAAGATAAAGCCATAAACCATTGTGTGGTTTTTATTTCATACTGTATGATCTACCTTGTCACTGTGACTTCAAGAAAGTTGTTGTTTAATACAAGAAAAACACATTTAATCTGGAAAGTGCTTTTAACAAATATTTTTGGTGACCAACATTTTGCGATCTTAAACCAGTTTATAATAATTCCATCAATTAAGTTGGATAAATGATGTTTTTGAAAATGTTGCACTTCAGTTCTTTCAGTCTTGATTGGTATTACTATGTGGAAACTCTTAAAACAAATGCTTATATTTCAGTTCAATGATACTGAGCTGAGAAATGCATGCAAAACAAGACAAAAGATGTTATGTCTCTTAAGATATCAGATTTGCTTATCTGACAAATTTTTGTTTGTACAGAAGTCCATCAGATGACTAGTACAGGATGTTGCAGAGTGGTAGATTGTACACTGCTTGAATTCTTAATTGACTGAAGTTTCAGACATCTTCAGCCACATCCATTTCCTATAGTATGTCCCACACAGTTATATCTCTAGATCATACCTCAATTTTAACTGTGTCTAGGTGGTATTTTGGCTCATTACCTAGATTTACCTTTTCTGTTCGAGTGTGCCATACAAGAACCTAAAAAACAGAATGTTAATTAGTGCAGTATTAGGTAATCTACAAAGATAGCTATAAGTATTCTGCAATGATAGTGGAATTAGTACCTTTGTGCAATTGTTTGCTTTTGGTTCCAGCTCCTCCACGGTTGTTATCTGTTTCAGAAAATCAGATTCTTGCATTCCTGGTTGAGACCCACGACGTTTGAATACAGCTTTAGGGTTTGACAGAATCACTTGAAGGCTCACAGCAAATCCTTTAAGACAAGTTTTTAAAATAAAAAGTCAACAGTTTTAAATTTTTCACGTGGATATCATTTAAATCTGAAAATATCCCAACTCCTTGGTTAGGAACTTGCATATTTGTTATTTTATATTCCTATGTATTATTTGGGTAGACTTTTACGTACTGTACAATTGTAGACTAAAACCTATTGATGAAATTATTGATTTCTTTCTGCTGTGAAATTGTCTGTATCACTTAATTTCTGCACATTTATACCAACTGCCTATGGTGCAACAAAATCGGTTTTGTTTTTATATTTTCTTTTAGCTGATGAACTGTGCTGTCTCAAAAAATCAATGCTTTCTCTTACTTTTCATTGTCTTGGCAAATATAAACAATAGCTAATACAAATGTTATGAATTCACATGTGCTATAAACACTTCCAGCTCAAACATGAAGGTAAGTTAAAACAGGAAGACTAAGCCAAGCAGCTCAGCATCTTCTCTGAAATAGCTTTTTTAATTACTGAAGTTTAGGATCTCAAACTGAACTCTATTGTTGTTGAAAGGCAAGTAAATTTAGATTGATTTTGGCATTATAATTTATATTGTTTAATAGTTTGGTGTACAAAAAAAATATACATTTTTTATTAAAGAAGTATCCACAGATCTCCAGATTGTAGTCACCTAACCTAACACAAGCCAACTGACAAGTTTTAGGACTAAGCAGTCTGACATGTATGTTTATAATATGAGCTGGCCAGTTTTTGAAAAACATTATTCAATACACCTACAGGAAAAAGAAATTAGATGCTCATTCTAAGGCACGTATTAACAGACCTGTTACATTCACCAATAAAATGCTCCTCAAGGGCAGTTTGGAATGGTGTCCATTGTATTTTTCTCAAAGGAGTCACAACATAATTTTGAAATCTGTTCTGGAATACTCGCGAGAGCTATTTAATGCTGCAAAGAGTCTGAAATGTAACTTTATTGGCATATACATCAGTCCCATTTTCTACTACAATAATCCTGCAGGGATACTTTCTCTGAAATGATCGTATCTGAAGGAACTCTAGTATCTTATCAGGTCCCTTTAGTGCAGCATCCTTTTTAGATATGAAACTGCAACTGAATAAAAAGGAAATATTTTCATGCATCACATGCAAAACAGCTTTTAAGTGCTGTTGTTGCCGTCTTGCAAGTACTTGAATTAGACCTGAAAATAGATGGTCTCCACTTTGGCAAGTCAAGTCAGGTACCAACAGGGGAGATCTAAAAATAGTACAGCTTGTAAAGCCATTCTGAAACTGATTCAGGTAAAACAGTTTATATTTTCTGAACACCTTGATTAGTTCTGGGGACAAATTTTTAGGCAGTTTATCATTTTAATCTTCCATATGCATCTGTCCGTCCCCTACACTTCTTCATGCTCATCTTACCTAGGTTACAGAGGCGCATATACAAAGGATCCTCTCTCTCTCTCAATAGGGAAAGCCTTAATTTCCTCACTGCCTGAAGTGTTAAACTTCAGAATAATTTCTGATCATCTGAGTTATTAGTTCATAGGCAATGGCTGTTTGCTGTATGTCAAAGCAGTCATCTTAGCTTAAATATCTCACCAGAAACCTACCAACCACAGTTCTGCTTTGAGACTGTAGCCAGACCTTAGTCTGGGAGAGGCTAGAGGGAACAGGAAGTAAAACTGAGGATGTAAATCGACCTCCAGTGTATCTATGGGGACATCTGACCCTACCCAACAAGAGACGTACGGCTGACCGTGCAAGAACACATGGAAACATTAGAAGCTGCAGTGGCAAAAGACCTGCCCTGCTCGGTCATACTTGGGCACGAATGGAAGTTCTTCAAAGAAGTGGTCAGAGTGGCAGGGCACCTCATTGGAGAAAGTGGAGCTGGAAGACCCGAGAAGGCAGGAGACAGCTGCAGTGGCCAAGAGGGAGTCTTGGGATCAAAGGAAGATGAAGAAAGACCTTCCCCATGAGTGAAGGATATGTCACCTGGATCCAACTGGGGCCATAGGGGCTTGCTGCTGCCCGTCAACCTAGACCTACTTTCCAATGAGGGGGACTTTGTGGAAGAACAAAGAAACAACCTCACACTGAGCAAGGTTTATGAGCAGCTTGTCTGTGCGGACAGCAAACTACGGGATCCCCAGCAGTTGAAACAGTGGCCCCATTTTGAACAAACAGGCAAGATGGCATACCGGGTGATTGAAGGATCCTAGAATGGGAGAGGTATGAATACAACTCCTAGTAGTGAGGAAGTTTCAAAGGAGGGTACTACAGTTGTCTCATACAGCCCCATATGGGGGTCACTTGGGAAGAGAGAAGATGCTTGACGGGTGACCCTGAGATTCTACTGGCCAGGCATCCACCTGGAGGTGGGAGACTATTGTGCCTTATTCGAATGCCAGTGAAAGGGCCCAAAGACGGTCCCCCAGCTAACACTACCCATTGTGAGAGTGCCCTTCGAGCGAATAGGCATAAACATGGTGAGCCTGTTAGAGATGTCCGCAGCAGGGCACAAGTGCACACTGGTATTGATAAAGTAATGCACATTGGAAAACATAATTCCAACTATACATATAAAATGATGGGGTCTAAATTAGCTGTTACCACTCATGAGAGTTCTCCGAAAACATCCACTGGTGGTGTGGCAGTCAAAAAAAATCTAACAACGTTGTGAATCACTAAGAAAGGAATAGATAAAAAGACATCATATTGTCTCTATATAAATCCATGGTGTGCCCACATCTTGACTACTGCATGTAGATGTGTTTGCCCCATCTCAAAAAAGATATATTGGAATTGGAAAAGGTTCCGAAAAGGGCAACAAAAATGATTAGGGGTATGGAACAGCTGCCGTGTGAGAAGAGATTAATAAGACTGGGACTTTACAGTTTGGAAAAGAGATGACTAAGAGGGGATATGACAGAGATCTATAAAATCATGACTGGTGTGGAGAAAGTAAATAAGGAAGTGTTATTTACTCCTCCTCCTAACACAAGAACGAGGGGTCACCAAATGAAATCAATAGGCAGCAGATTTAAAACAAACAAAAGGAAGTATTTCTTCACACAACGCACAGTCAACTTGTGGAACTCTTTGCCAGAGCATGTTGTGAAGGCCAAGACTATAATAGGGTTCTAAAAAGAACTAGATAAGTTCATGGAGAATAGGTCCATCAATGGCTATTAGCCAGGATGGGCAGGGATGGTGTCCCTATTTTCTATTTGCCAGAAGCTGGGAATGGGCAACGGGATAGATGGATTACCTGTTCTGTTCATTTCCTCTGGGGCACCTGGCATTGGCCACTGGGCTAGATGGACCTTTGGTCTGACCCAGTATGGCCGTTCTTATCATGTGAATGCAGCCTCCTGGGCCACTGTAAAGGAGACTCCTGCTACCTCTGTCCAGCAGCTGGGAGGGGGAGGAAGGAGGAGAGAGAACGCAGTGTCCTGCAGCATAAGGCAGCAGCCTCAAAACTGGATTCTATTTCCCCACCCATACACTTCCTCTCACATAGAAAGTGCTAGTCTGAAAAACATTAGAATTTTTCTTCAAGGTTACCTTTGCCATCAAGCGTTAACTTGGTTCCCTTTTCTGCTAAACATATTTTTGGCTTCTCCACTCAGTCTTAATTGTATAGACAATCTGAGAGCTTCCCTACATGATACTTTAGTCTACATTAGTGTGTCACTCACTAACTGGCCCGTATGGACCCTTCTAATGTGCACTAAACATTTTCTTATGCATCTTAACATAGTGCTGTTTGAAACAGAGCTACATTCACACACACTAAAGAACTTTTAGTGAGCACCATCAGGCCAGTTAGCACACAACATGCTCATGTGCACTGAAATTTACAGCCCTCTAATGTGGACTAAAGCGCCATGTAGACAAGGCCTGAGTAGGCAAACTCATTTTTCCCCTTCATTTGTCTTTAGTTCTGTAAGGGCAGAAACCAAATGGCTCGGTAGCTGAGAAAAAGACTGAGGTCTTACTGGTGAGAAGGACTTCACCAAGGAAGGAGGCCTATTGTCGTCAAATGGAGACATTCACTCTTCCTGAATATTGAAAGAAAAATTTCATATATGCGCACACATGCACACACCCTCGTCGATGCAAGAACATGCTATGTTTATCATTATCTAGTTAAAGAATACATTTCTAACAATTTGCCCAGCCACTGCTTCTTTTCTGTGGGAAGTTATAAAGAAAATGTATTTCTGCACAGCATTTGCTGCTTAGATTAATCTGCGAATACACATAAATCCCTTCCTTTAAAGCAAGCAGTTGGACATGTTAGCTCCTTAGTGGCAGTGGCTACACTGCTGGCCATGGTCACAGATGAGAAAATTAATTCTTGACTGACCACATTTTTTCTGAGTAGCTTTCAAGGAACAAGCATGGCAAAAAGCTTATCAGCTCTAAAGTAACTTGCATGTACTCTCTTTATCTAAGGGTAGCATCCCAACCTCCTAGATTCTCTGACTTCCAAAGCCAGACTTACCCAAGCCTAGGAAATAAGGCAACATACACTAATAGATTTGAAAGTTTGTTGGAAGTAAAAACCTTAATGTTGCCTGTGGGCTTCAGCCTAGCCCTTATCTCCCTGCAAAAAAACCACCTCATTCCACAGCAGGACATTTTCTTTTAAAGAGTAGATTAGGGTTTTTAAAAAATATATCTGGCACTGAAAACATTCTTCCCTGGCTTAGCCTCTAAGCGAAATATATGAAAATAGTGTCTTTGAGAAATGTCCCAGGGCTGTTCTGTGGTGGGAATGCCCATCACACTACAGCTCACTCCACCCGCATTTGGATACAACAGCAGCCTCAGGTCCATCCAGCTTTGGAGATTCACAAGGCAAGCACTTAAATTCACTACATACTGCAATGGTACTGTCATGGCAGCACTACTAAAGCAGATATATTAGCATGTTGGTAACGGGTTTTGTAATGCTACTTAAATTAGAGGCATTATCTTTCTCCATTTTTTTTATCCAAGGATGTAAATTTTCTGTGTGTTATAGACTGACATTGAGTTTTGTAAAGCAGACATCTAAAGCTTCCCTAAAATTAATCCAGGTGTTACTTTGATCATGTTCGTCCCTTTTACTCTGTTGCCCTCTTACTTGTTTGCTGGAAATGGAAGTTCTTCGGGTGGTTCCAGCCATGAATTCCATGCTGGTGTGCGTGCACCAGAGCTGGAGAACATTGCTTAGCAGTGCCTGTCAGAGCAGTGCTTGCTCTTGGACAGCTCCATTCTTTCCCTTGTTAGGTAATTCCACAGGGGTGTGTTGGGCAATTACTTTTCATTCCTAGGAATTCTGCTGTGTGGAGTTTCACAGGATTTCATATTGCCTGCCTCCCTCCTCTTCAGTGTTGATATCCAGCTCTCTCCTCATCAGCCAAGCCAGTACTGTTGAACACCTAGGCCATGCATGATAGCTAGCTGTCTGAAGGTCTATCAGGATAAGACTGAAGTTATGTGGGAAAGCAATTAGATACAGCAAGGAATATACCTGCCCTGCTGTTTCCACTACTTGCTCACATTCTAGGAGTTGTGTTAAATCCCCAGCAGCTCTTAAAATGATCACATGGCAGCAGCGTCCATGAACATTTTTCCCATCCTTGTCTAGCCACTGATTTTCTTAGATGAAGACATTGCTAATGGGATCCATGCCTTTGTCACCTCAACATTAGACTGTTCCATACACGCCTGATGGGGCTGCACCTAAGTCAGCCTGGAAACCGAAAGTCGTACAGAAAGCAGTAGCCTGTTTATTATACCTTAAGTATCTAACACCAGAGTTCTGTGACCTGCACTTGCTATCCCTTGGTTTCCAGTTGGTATTGATTTTTACCTGTGAAAAGCACTCAGTGACTTGGAACCTGCCTACTTCAGAGACCACCCTTTTCCCTGTACCAAACTGCTTCAAGTGGAGGGGCTTGAGCTGGAGTGCTAACCATTTAAAAGGGAGGGACCCCTGCTGGTAGGACATTCAGCATGAGGAAGGCCTTCAGCTGCGGGACCTACTAATTCCTTGAACTGTTCTGTTGGCCTTCAGAGCACATTGCATATGCTTTTTTTAAAAAAAACAACAACAGGCTTTTGTGAAGGAAGGGTCACAATTAATGCTGTTTGTGAGAGAAGGTGTTTTTGTTTGTTTGGTATCGACTGTGGAAGGTTATTTTGGGGGTGGGCTTTTACTTTCATTCTGATTGTCCTTTAACTTTGGCAAGGGCTCTTTCAAACTCTGGCCAAGGATACTATAGGTTGCAGGGCCCCACTCCAAACCAATGGTCACTAAAACAAAAGTCCGACGTCCTCTTCCTCAGTAGAACCATCAGAACCTTCATACATCACAGATCTCACAATAAAGCAAAGCCTGAGAAATGCTGGCTCTTCAAGCCTCAGGAGACTCCAGCAAAATTGAAGGTCTGTCGCACAATGGATAGAGAGCATTGGACCTCAAATTGATAGTCTATCCAGTGACTCTCATGGTCTACAGACAGGTGAGTGGATTCATCTTAATGCAACTACAACTACATCAATGCTAATGTCCCCCCGAGAATTCATCTGCTTTCCTTTGAGCCAGCCTGGCATTACAAGACTCATCATCCAACTTACTCCCAAGGAAGGTCAAAAACTCTTGAGCTGGAAATAAGCTAAAACAAATCACTAGCTATGTTGTTTATCCTAGATGCTTTATATTCCTCAGCTAGGTCTATTGACAGTAATATAAGCCTATGTGGTTTTGTTTCTGGAACACACATCCAAGCAGCTCCTGGCAGCAGCACAATATGCTTCAAAACTTTTTGAAGAAGCCTCTAGACAAAAGTAGTGACTGAGTCTTTGGGTAAATTGCCATATAAAAGGGAATATAAACCATAACAAACAAGTATTTTAGTGCATAAACAGAAAGGGATTCATATCTGCTCCTATTTAGAGGACCTCCTAGTCCAGGACCCATCCACAGAAATGGTTCTTGTGGGTACCCTACAGACAGCATAAGTACTAGAGGAATCTGGCTTCATGATAAACTGACCCAGTTCATGGTTTAAAAGAAAACAATTATTCATCTGGGATGCAGAGAAATATACAATGCAAGTCATCTCAAAGCAGTGAAAACAGCAGTTAAAGGCATAAGGCAGACTCAATGTTCCTCTGAATCCACAAAAGTATATATTGGTGATGAGTGCCTCCTGTATAAATGTACTACAGTGGCCCAAATTCAACATGATGCCCCTTTAGAGCTTTTCTCCTGTATCCCTATTGTCTATGATTCTATGATCCCCTGTACTTATGATCATCAACCAAAATCAAGATTCTCTCTGAAGTACCTATATCTTTTCAATAATGTATGAAGAGAGACAGATTTCAGAAAGGTCTTCATATTTATGAATCAAAAAGATTATAGGATCAAGAGGGGTGATGATCCCACTCAAACAAGGAAACAGCCTTAAGTCAGTGGTTCTCAGCTTGCGGCCCAATCAGCACACGGCTGTGGCCCATTTGACATCCTCAGGGACATAAAGGTAGTATTGGATACAGCCCACAATGGTAGATAGGTTGAGAACCACTGGTTTAAGTAATACTGCAAAACTTCAAAGGATATTGACTGCAATTGAAAAAAAAAAGAGAGAGCGCGCAAATACTAGCCTGGAAATTAAAAGATAAGGTTACACTTAAAATCTCAAATGTTACAACAGTAACTTTGTTTCTGTATCAATCACTGTGAGGCTGGCAGACGAGGTGCCAGCTCTTGCCAAGCCTTTAAGCCTCAGCCAAGAACTAACAAATTCATTGCTTGACACCAGTCTGTTTCACTTGTGTGTTAGTATGGCTAAGATTGGTATTGGACTTACAACAATGTGTTTAGACATTATGAAATGTTTGTAAATTGCTGCCTTCAGTAGTCTTGCTTATACTATATCATATAATATAAGGTAATATTTAAGTTTTTGCTTTATGACTGTAAAAAACGTTTACTCTGAAACTGTGAGCCCAGTCAGGAGGGATTGTCTCCTAACCATCAAGAAGGCCTATCAAAACTAAATGGGTCATTGTGGGACATCACAATACAAAGACTTTGTTAATTGCCCTTTCACACCCATGAAGAGGCTAAAAGGGCTCATCTCATCAGCTTGAATTCTGGAAGAAGGAAATAAAAATAGCTGACAAGAAATTTTTTCATCTCTTTTGCCATTTGGACGCTGAGGGGCTGGAGCTAAGAAACAGAAGCAGAGATCCCCAGAGTCAATCTGGGTTAGCCCTAAAAGATATTCAGAGCTGACAGATTACTACAATGCTGTCACCTTTTAAAACCATGGACTTTAACTCATTTGTGTACATATGCTTGTCTGCTCTAACCTTGTAATAACTCTTTTTTCCGAGTTAAACTAACTGAAGATTTATTATTATAGGATTGGCTGCAAGCATTGTCTTTGGTGTGAGATCTAAGATACAAATTGACCTGAGTAAGTGAGTAGTCTCTTGAGACTGGGAGCAACGTGAGAATTTTGTGATCTTTGGTATAATATAGCAACCAACTATCGTTAAGTCCAGCTTGCCTGGGTGCCAAGATAGATGGGAATGCCCAAGGGGACTGTCTGTGACTCTATGGTAAGACTGTTATAGTGCTTTAGGAGATCACACTTGTTACTGGGTTGGTGAAATCTAATTATAGAACACACAGCCAGTTTGGGGTTTGTGCTCTGCTTCTTGATAGTCTGCCCTGAGGTTAGCACTCACAGTCGTGAGCCACTCCAGACAGCATAACAATCACCACTATCAGAACTAGCCAAAACTAGTGAATAGACTTCTCTCCAAATTTTGCACATCTTTATTGCATCAGGTTTCAGAGTGGTAACCGTGTTAGTCTGTATCAGCAAAAACAACGAGGAGTCCTTGTGGCACCTTAGGGTACATCTACACTACCCGCCCGGATCGGCGGGTAGAAATCGATATAGCGGGGATCGATGTATCGCGTCTCGTCTGGACGCGATACATCGATCCCCGAACGCGCTCCCATCGACTCCGGAACTCCAGCAGGGCGAGCGGAGTTAGCGGAGTCGACGGGGGAGCCGCGGCCGTCGATCCCGCGCTGCGAGGACGCGAGGTAAGCGCGGGTAATTCGAAATAGGATACTTCGACTTCAGCTACGCTATTCTCGTAGCTGAAGTCGCGTATCTTATTTCGATCCCCGCCCCTAGTGTGGACCAGGCCTTAG
>QXTE01000020.1:12236889-12292750 GCA_003942145.1 Platysternon megacephalum | reverse complement strand
CCCCCACCCTCCCAATAATGAATGCTTCTTCCTACACTGAGTTGCCATAGTTTCAGATTTCTGTGCTTCCCTGGCTGCTGGTTACTAGGGCATTTTTATATGCCCTGATGATTGTGTGTGTACAGGGTCTGAATTTGTTTTCACACCATCCACTGTCTCCTGCCTGATATTCTATAGCTGGCATCATTATTCTTTACTATTAAAATCACTTCCATTTGGTTTTCTTTTTTAGCTTAATAACCTTAAAATACATTAAAAATGCCTCCTTTCTAGTTTCAATGCTGGTTACTGGTTAGCTTACAAAACTAATGTAGGAGAATTAGAATTTACAGGGGAAAGTAATGACATTGACATTAGTGGAGGCTTTTCTAATGGTGCACACTGGAGGGTGGTAGCAGTTAAAACAAATCACACTTACAGTACTCAGAGTAGCAGCCGTGTTAGTCTGTATCCGCAAAAAGAACAGGAGTACTTGTGGCACCTTAGAGACTAACGAATGTATTTGAACATAAGCTTTCGTGGGCTACAGCCTACTTCATCGATGAATCCGATACAGCCTACATGCATCCGATGAAGTGGGCTGTAGCCCACAAAAGCTTATGCTCAAATAAATTCGTTAGTCTCTAAGGGTACGTCTACACTACCCGCCCGGATCGGCGGGTAGAAATCGATATAGCGGGGATCGATGTATCGCGTCTCGTCTGGACGCGATACATCGATCCCCGAACGCGCTCCCATCGACTCCGGAACTCCAGCAGGGCGAGCGGAGTTAGCGGAGTCGACGGGGGAGCCGCGGCCGTCGATCCCGCGCTGCGAGGACGCGAGGTAAGCGCGGGTAATTCGAAATAGGATACTTCGACTTCAGCTACGCTATTCTCGTAGCTGAAGTCGCGTATCTTATTTCGATCCCCGCCCCTAGTGTGGACCAGGCCTTAGAGACTAACAAATCTATTTGGGCATAAGCTTTCGTGGGCTAAAACCCACGTCATCAGATGCATGGAGTGAAAAATACAGTAAGCAGATGGGTCACTACAAAAAGTAATTTTCCCTCTGCTGATACTCACACCTTCTTGTCAACTGTTGGAAATAGGTGACGTCAGCCTTGATTGCATTGGCCTCGTTAGCACTACAAAAGTAATTTTCCCTCCCTTGGTATTCACCCCTTCTTGCCAACTGTTGAGAATAGGCCACTGCCACCTTAATTGAATTGGCTCGTTAGCACTGACCCCCCACTTGGTAAGGCAACTCCCATCTTTTCATGTGCTATAATATATATTCTGCTTACTGTATTTTTCACTCCATGCATCTGATGAAGTGGGTTTTAGCCCATGTAATGCCCAAATAAATTTGTTAGTCTTTAAGGTGCCACAAGGATTCCTCGCTGTTTTTATTGCATTAGTAACTCATTACACTGATAAGTGATTTTGCTGGACTATTTTACTCTTACCACCAGAGAGAGATGTACAGCACTGTAGTATTTAAAGGAGTGTTGAACCCTTAAACCAAAATATTCCTAGCTTAGCACTGCTACAGCAAACTGCTACTGCCTTCTTTACAACAATAAGCAACTACTGGAAAATGCAGACTTCTTTCATCTCGTCACTAAAAATGATCACCTTCAGGATAATCGTTATAAACATTTCCACAGAAGTATGTAGGATATTTAATTTAAATTTGTTGTCATACCGTGTTCTACCATAAGGCTATGAACCTCCTAGGACTGGACAAAAAAAACGTAGGTATCTTATATCTGAGGGTAACCGTACTTAGATGTAGGCAAACTACACAAATAAAGAGGAATAATTGGATTCATGTTTGCAACTGTTGTTCTTTGACTTCTTAAAGTTTTTATAACTCTTTCCAGATTACATCCACGGTGTGAAAGGTTGGTGCAAAAAGGGGCAAAATTCTACTTTCATGGTGACATTTTATATCAATAAAATAGTTACTTAAAAAGTAACAAATACATTCCATAAATATTCAATACAGTAATGGACTAAAATATATTTTATATAGACAGATACACACACATATACACACACACACACAGTAACATCACCAAGTACTTGGAACACCTTGAGTAATAAAATATCTATTAGACCAAGAGGTTGACAATGCTCAAGAATTTCATTTTGTCTTATACAAATGTAATCCATACAAAAGAACTCAATCAAACTTTCCTTTTTAATCAATCAAATCTCACTTAAATTATACCTGGTTATTAAGGTTTAAAAAAAAAAGCCCTCCAAGATTAAAATTAAAACCCTCTCTTAATAAGATGGTAAGTAAATGCAAACTTACTACTCTCTTGATCAGAGTTTTAATACAAAGAAACCAATAAAGAACTACGTTGAAACTGCTTTCTATATTTGTCAGATTATTTAGAGAAAATCCTACAAAATTAAATATTACTACTTTCAGGGTCATACAGTGTCAATTCAAATGATCAGTAGAAAACTAAGTCAAACTTGCTTTTTATATTAGTCAAATTTGAATTAAATTGGACCTGGTTATTCAACAGCAAAGCATATGTAATTAATCCCTGTAAAAGTAAATGCAGATATACTATTTTTTGAGAACAGTTTCAATTAAAGACTTTTTTAAATTATTCAAATTTCATTTAAATCAAATAACTGAGGCTCATGTGAATCATCTAAATTTTTCATCTGCAGGTTCACTCCACCTTTTTCATTTTGACTATTCAAAAATTAAACTACAGAGTCATTATCCTAAATTTAAAAATTTTATTAAGATGTTAAAAAAAGTGAACAGAGTTTGAGCATAGAAATTTCTGGTTATCAGGGAATAACGTACAGATTATCGAGGGTGCAAAGTTTGGTTTAAGAGCGGGTGGCATAAGCAATACATAATCTGCAATATCCCCAATTGGGGGTAAAAGGTTGATGGGTCAAAGTACAGGCATTGAGATATGAGGGTATGAAGTTCATAGAGTGGCTATGTTCGGGTGTGGAGTATAATGAGTAGATATGATGATGAGGATGGATTGACCCTCATTTGGTGAGATTTAATGTTCAGGGAGTGTTTGGTTCCAGTTCATATGATCCAACGGAGCAGGTCTCTTGGTCCCTTTCTCGTAGTGGGAGAACTATGTCACTCTGGCTCACGCCTCCTGGTACCATCGGTGGCCGGTGATGTGCTCGATGTAGATGTCCCTGGACCATCGGATGGTGTCTGAGACCATGAGGTGCCACATGAGCCGTGTGTAGCATCGACCGAACCCGCAGGTCCTCAGCACATGCTTGTTGCAGGGGTCCCAGGAGCCCAGGGCTCCGACAATCAGGGCGTCCATCTGCACCTCATAGCCCTTCACTCTCAGGGTGTCAGCCAGGGGGGCATACTTTTCCAGCTTACGAGCTCTGGCTTCGCAAAATGCCGGGGTCCTGTTCTCAAAGGAGACCGTGACGTCGACGAGGATGATCTTTTTCTGGGCCTCGGTGACAACCACTTCAGGTCGTAGCTGGCTGTCAGTACCGGGGATGGTGCAGTTTACAGCGACCTCCCCCAGGTGTGGTGTGATGGCTTTCACCAGGCGGTTCTGTTTGGCGTTGTGGTGCAGCTGCCAGGCTCTGGAGTGGGGTTTGCAGCTGCACAGGACATGGGGCAGGGTCTCGTTGGAGTAGCCGCACTTCCTGCAATGCTTGTCTCAGTT
Organism: Platysternon megacephalum; assembly: GCA_003942145.1. NCBI lineage: Eukaryota > Metazoa > Chordata > Testudines > Platysternidae > Platysternon > Platysternon megacephalum. The sequence goes on along the minus strand of QXTE01000020.1, from coordinate 12,289,080 downwards.
CCCGTGGTGGATGGCTCCGTTGAGCGGGACGCAGTTGAGCCGGGCACGGTGGATGAACCGCCAGTTGGCGAAACGGGTGAAGCCGTTGCTGGCGTCCCACTTGCTGGTCAACTCAAAGGATTTACCCTGGTCCGGTTTACGCTTCAGGGTTTCCACGTACAGCGAGTGGATGGCGGCCTTCAGAGTCCTCTCCAGCAAGCCCCTGGCGATGACGATGGTGTTGTCATCGGACCTGATCTGCGGCACCCAGACTCCCAGCTCCTGGCGCTCCTCGCACCACTCCCAGCAGCAGCCGATGCACTTCCCCAGGCGACGCGTTGCGAGTGCGGGACCACAGTGAAGCGATGTCGCGCCCGTCCCGTCCAAATTCCCCATCCAGGGAGCCGCTCAGGAAGGTGGCGATGTCTTGGTTGGAGGGGGCTCTGCCGAGCCACTTCTCTGTCACGTCATGCAGGGCGTTCACCGCGATTTTCCTTACCATGGCGTCAGGACATGTCAGCAGGCGGAAGGCGTGGGTGATCACCGCGACATCGCACAGGTCACCCATGCAGGGGATGTTGGCGCCGCCGTGCCTGTGGGCGATGTAGACCAGCTCGTTGCTGGCTCTCTGGGGAAGGNAGGGGATGTTGGCGCTGCCGTGCCTGTGGGCGATGTAGACCAGCTCGTTGCTGGCTCTCTGGGGAAGGAACAGCCACTTCTTCACCAGCTTCCGGATGATCTTGTCTGCCTTGTTGAGGGGCACCTTCGCCACGGCGGATCCCCTTAGGGTGAACGAGATGCCTGGGATCAGGAAGGTGTTCAGGGCGTTTATCTTCTGCCATGGTGCCAGCAGGGAGGCATCAATCTTGGCGGCATCCTGCAAGATCTCCTGGATGGTGTCCTCAGGTGTCTGCCGGACACGGAAACCTGTTGGCGTGCCCAGGTGCTGGTATGCCTGCCCCTCTGCCAGGGGGATGACAGGCTCACCCTGGATCTGGAACCCCGTTGCCTGCACCGAGTCCCTTTTGCTGCTGTCAATGTGCAGAGTTGCGCACTTCTTCGCATTGAAGCGGAGCCCCATCCAGTCAGTAGCTTGGCTGGTGGCGTCTAGCATACCTTGGAGGCTCTCTGGGTCATCCGTGGTCAGGACCAAATCGTCCGCATATACCAGAATGCTGATTTTCTTGCAATGCAGGTCGAAGCCGGTCGGGCTGCTGGAGATGGCTCAGATGAGTGGTTCCATGGCCAGGTTGAAGATGATGGGGCTAAGGGGGCATCCTTGTTTCACGCCACAGCGGATGAGGATGGCGTCCGTCTCTCCGTCCGTGGCGCGGATGGTGGTGGTGCAGTCCTTGCAGAGGTCCCGGAGGATCTGGATGAAGGTTTCTGGCATCCCGAACTCTCCCCGGGTGGCAAAGATGTGATGGTGGGGTATGGACCCAAAGGCGTTGGTCAGGTCAAGCCAGGCTACTACATGAGAGTATGCACCCAATCAAGCTTCTATTGAAAGAAATTGGAAAGCTCCCACTAATGTCATTGGGAGCAGGATCAAACCCCAGAGGCTGATAAAAGAATTTTCTGTGCTAAGATTTGCTGTCTGTTTTTTCTTAACAGCACAAACAATTTTTCCCTTTAGCCAGTTAAATCTAAATATGTATAAACTTGTTTGTCATTATAACAGATTTCTTATTTTTCATCTCCAAACCACTGACAACATTCTCTGATAATATGAATAAGATCCAAAGGTTACAATAAGGCAGCATTCAAATCAGCAGATTTTAGCCAGATGATTCTGAAAATTATTATTTACATTTCAGGCCAAGTCCACACTACAAACTTGCATCAGCATAGCTATGTCGCTCAGGGGTCTGACAAATCTACACTCCTGAACAACTAAGTTACACCGACCTAACTCCTGGTATAGACAGCACTATTTTGATGGGGGAGGGGCTTCTCCTGTCAACATAGCTACTGCCTCTCATGGAGGTTGATTAACTATGCCAATGGAAGAAGCTCTCCCATCAGCATAGGTAGCGTCGCCACTAAAGCACTGTAGCTGCGCCCCTGCAGTGTCTTACTTGTAGACCTGCCCTTAGTTCGGGATCAAAGTTAGCCACAGATTTAGAATTTAAAAATACAGAAAGAGATTCCTGAATTAGTTTCTAGGTACTCTGGAAATCCAAGAGCCTAACGTGGTGGTGGTTTGCTTTGGAAAGATGTTGGAAAACTGCTGTTTTAAAAAGTCATTTTTAACATGAACTGAAAAAAATATCAAATTATATTTATTAACCTTAACCTAATAAATTTACATTTCCACACAAGTATAATAAATCTGATTCATATCTCATACATATGAGATATATATGTGTGAGATATCCTTTATAAGAACCCTACTAATGATGTTGGTGCTTTTAGCATGTATATTTTCTTTCAATGTATTCAAAGACTGAGCCAAGACAGGAGGAAGGTGGTTTTAGAAATCCAATCCTCAGGTAGCACAGAGGCTCCTTGGCAGAGTCCCATTCTTTGTGAAAGAACTCTCACCTCAGACCTGACAAACTCACCACACCAAAGACGTCTTGCAGGATGTTTATCCATAAGAGTAACATGTATGCTTGAAACCGGTCAAGATTCATAATCTTTGTGATATGTATGTACAGTAATCTTTAAGGCAGAATATATTTATACAGAAAGTATGCTTTATGGACTTGAAGTGAAAATTAGTCAGCAGGGGATAACGAGTGTCAATGATGGCCCATTCAAGCAGGAGGGAGTTGTCCACCCCATCATGGATAGCCAATGATGTAATGCAAAGCACAATTGTCTAGCGTTGCTCCATCCCAAGACTTTCAATGTCAAAACATCAGAGACAACTGCAAACAATCTAAACCACTTGGAGGTTAAAAAAAAAAAAGGAACATTTCAACAGACTGAGAATCACCCTGCCTAGGAACAAAGACAAAAGCTTGTTTCAATAGAACACAGGATGGGGAAAGGCACTAGCCCCACTGAGGGGTGTTCTCATGAAAAAATGGATCCTGAGAGGCCTGTGATTCCAGCTAGCTCTGCTACAGATTGAACTTTGGGGGGGGGGTCCCTACTTCCTTAGATAGGAAAGGTAACTATTAATAAGTGTAGAGCCAATTTTGCGTTTTATATTGTAACCATTTGTTTCCACCACACTCTCGTTTCTAGTAGAATCACTATTCTAATAAAACAAAAGACAGCTTATTTAAGAAAGAAGTGCTGTGTGTTATACAGGAGCAGGGATTTAAGGTAAAACTGGGGTGACATGGCATATTTGGGAGCAGAGGATCTGGGATTTCTGTGAGTAACCAATGTTAGAGGCTGGTTATCACAGGGAACACTTCAGAGGTATTCAGACAGGGATGCACCTCTTGTTAACCTACAGGGCAAAGACAGAGGAGAGTGCTTAAGTGGCTGATGGGCTGGTGGTGTCAGGGAGCTGACACCTAGCCACCTTGGGTAAGACTCCCTCTCGCTGGAGGAACACTATGCCAAGCCAAAAGGATTGCTGGGAAATCCAAGCAACACCCTCCTTGTCCCTGGCTGTGCCCCCCTACAGCAGGGTCTAGAAGAGGAGGTGATAGAACTGTCATGGTGGCACTATACCAGCCAAGGATTCCCCTATGGAAAGGGACTCCTCCCCTAGCCAGATCCACCAGGAAACAAAGCTGCCCTAGCACAGCAAGGAGTCTCACTATGTATAACTAATCTGGTAATTTTGAACTGAACTGGTCAATGATGTTTCCTAATCCTAATGACTGAACTGCTAAAGAAATAAACGTTAAGGAAGTCTCTGATGGCCCCATAGCATTATATGACTGGAGGAAAACACATTTCTTAATTGAAACTGCCTTCAGTGCAGTCATGGCTAATGGTAGTGAGGAATGAGAGAGAAGGCATCCTCTCCTTGTCATATCTTTTGTATGTGTTGGAGAAGGCACTGTTACAAATTTATTGCCCCCTTTGTTCTTTTGTCTTTTCTTTGAAGATATATAAAAAAATGTAAAGGAAATACATCTCCAAAATATTATGAAGTTAATAGAAAAATCCAATTACATAAGGAAAATAGGACAAAATATTCAAGGACAGCTAAACGGCTGACTTTCCTGCTCTTGAGGTCTGAGCAACATGAAAAGGTATAGAGGGATTTTAGACTCTGCCTGAAGTGTGCATGGGTTGGATGGGATAACACCAGCCATGAGTTGCAGCCATTTCCATATTTAATATATAATTTTAAGTGTAATCTTACGTTTGAATTTCTAGCCTTTCCAAAAATTCTGATTTTTAAAAGAAAATCTGTTTCCAGAAGTAATAGATATTTACAACCTTAACTCATGCTTAAACAAGATTCTGTCTGTGAATAATTTTTAAACCCCTAAAAGGTGTGGGACATTTCTCTCCACTGAGTCGCTCTGATCCAGGCCTGGAAGTCAGCGTTCAAGGAGTGGTGAAAGGGGTGGGCTCTTGCCTACTGAATTTGTTCCCTTTCATGGTCCACATGAACCCACGTTGGGTAATTTCAGGGTGTGGATGCAGGACTTTTTTGCTTGGTTAGTTTTGTTTAATGAGACCTTTTATTTGCTTGCTTTATTAGTTCCCACTAAGTCTCTTCAAATCAAAGCACTGACTTTAATGTTGCACAGTGCAAACTCTATTTTCATTCTGGCTTTTATAAGAAATAAAAGGCACTGCCAGAGTTATAGAGTAAATTTCTAAATTAAATAAATATGGATCTTCTGATTACTGATTGCAGAGGATAATCCTATAATACTTGATGCAAAACAAGGTAGGCAAAGCTTACCCTAGGAGAGTCTGCTGAAAAGTCCCCTGGGTTTGTTGGTGCCACACTACACTGTACCTCTATTTTAGTTACATATAATGAAAACTTGAAAGGCAGCTTTACTTTCCTTACATCAGATATTACCCACATTAGGTAGGGGTAAGTGACAGTAGCAAACATTTCCAATGGTGGGTCTTGTTTTTCTAGAAGCTGGTTAATGTGCTGAAAACTGCAACCTTAGCCAACTTTCTCTAACAGGATAACCAGGCTTTAACATGAAAAGCAGGGATTCTTGTTGTGCAGTGGGGCAGGCGTGGGGTAAAAGGTTTCAAGGGGTAGAGAGAGAATAGTGCCCACATTCCTTGCTCCCCATTCCTGCCAGCCTCTCCACTTTTTGAATGAGTAAGAGGAGTGCAAGTAGGGTAGTACCCTCCAGTACGCAGTACGGGCAAGAAATTTTTAGCGGGTACAGGATACTGGAAAGACTTGGGGTTACCCCTCCCCCTTCCTCTGGAGGGGGAGGTGGGTCTNACAGCCTGACAGGAATCACACGTTGTCCCGAGGGTACCTAAAATTCTTCTTTGCAGCCAAACTAGTCTAACGTGCATTTTGTTAACTGGAACTGGAGCAAAAAAAACAAAGAAAACAAATGCCTGATTTTCCAGCTTTGTGGGTGAGAGAATTATAAGTGAAGATTATAATGCCAGACACTGGTGGCCTTAAACCAGCTCAGGCATCTACCAAAAACTTTGTTGAAAATATGTTCCTCATCTTAGCAACAGAGCTAAGGCTTATCACACATCTGCCCACCTTTATTTGAATGAAGCTCCTTCTGATCTGACAGCTCAGGCATTGTCAGTTTCTTCCAGAACAATTTACAAACTTGGAACCTAATCCTGTAAACTCTTAATCATTTGATGAATCCCATTGAAGACAATGGGACTATTGGCATGACTATGGACCACTTTTGTGGACTGGTAAGAGTTTCAAGAGTCTGTTCCTACAAAGGAAGTTGAATCCCCCATTGAAATGCAATGTTTAGGCACAATACCATAATGCAGTTTAGGATACAGTTCTACTTAATTTGTCTTTTAATAAGTCATATATATGCTTAAATGGCTCCTCACCCAACTCCCATATTCCATATAAACAGACTGAATACTACATATTTGGGGGGAAAGTGAGTAGTTAAGCATGTTGATGTTTGTATATACAAAGGGGGGTGTCGGAGGGAATGGCGAGAGCGTGGGGACCCCGGGCTGGGGATGGCGCAGGGAGGAGTCACGTGGAGGGTCATGTGTTCCCCCCCTTGTGTCCCTCCCATGAGTGCAGAATGATTTCTACTTGCACCACTGATGAGAAACCCGTGTCTTTTCCAGGAATGGACAGAGTTGGGGGGGAAAAAATGCTATTTACGCTTTTGTCCCAGTCCCTTTACTGTATTTTCTACCCCATTGCTGCAGACAACTCTCTTTTAAAGTGTGTATTTATCAGCCCTGCTCCAAGTGCTGCCCAATATCTTGCTCTCCCTGTTTTGTCTTCCCTTGGCCTCCTCTTTTTCTCTTCAGGTTTCCTGCTCTCATTTTCCTTTGACTCACATTGTTCTCCTCTTACTCACTCACTCTCTTGCCCCACTCCCACTTTCCTCCCCACCATCCACAATCCACTCTCATTCACTTCCCTCCCTCACTCCGCTACTGTTCCTTTTTGCCCTTATTACCCATTCTCTCTCTCATTTTTCCATATGAAGGAATCCCAGGTCAACCTCTAGAAACCATCTGCAGGTGACACAAGGGTCTGGGCTTGAAGAATGGTGGCTCCAAGTCTTGAAGGCTGGTGCCTTTGAATTTTCCGTGGGAAAAAACTTTCCGCTCTGAACAGAGAGAAATAACACTGGCAGCTTCTTGAACACACTATAGCACAATAACAATAGCAACCACAAACCCCACCCAGAAAACATGGCCCCACCCTCCAAAAAATGAAAACAAAACAAAAAACACACAACCCACAATCCAGACCCAATCCAATGTTTGCAAAATTGATTGAGTGGGAATGCCAGGTGTCAGTAATCAAGAGTTTCCAGGGAAACTGGCCTTTTAGAGTCTCAAGACAAAGTCAACCATAGCATAAACAAGTGTAATCCCACTGAAGTAAACAGGACTTACCCCCAATCTGAATTTGGCCCTAGATCTTTCAGTTTGGAATGCTACATCTACCAATTTAAAACAGGGCTACAGGGGAACTACAATAACTAAACAAATAAATTAATAATTCTGGTCAGGCCATGTAATTGATGCGCAAACTCTCATCATTCATGGAATTGTTCACTGTTTTCAAAATAAAAATGAAGGCCAGCCTTGATCCTCTCCAAAGGCGTATAGCTATAGTATAACATCAGTGGCTTATGGGTGCAGTGCCAGTAATAAGGTATTACAATGATGTACTACAACATGGATTAAAAGCATACTAAATTAGTCCCATGTTTTCTTCCAGTGAGTGCGGATTTACTATTGGTGGAGAAGTATGTGACAAGGTTGGGGAGAAAACAAATTACTAACCTTTCATAACTGCTGTTCTTCAAGACATGCTGCTCATGTCCATTCCATTCTAGGTGGGTGCACGACGTGTGCACAGTTGCCAGAGATTTTTCCCTCAGTGGTATCTGCAGGGCTGGCTCTAGCACCCTCTGGAGCCGCGTGCATACACGCTGGTAAAAGGGACGTCATCGGCCCTGTACCCTCTCAGTTCCTTCTCGCCAGTAGCTCCAACAGAGGGGCAGGAGGGTGGGTTACGGAATGGACATGAGCAAGACATGTCAAAGAACAACAGTTACAAAAGAGTAGTGACCGTTTTTTCTTCTTTGAGTGCTTACTCATGTCCCCACATGTAGGAGGGTTTGCACCTCCTGGATAAGAAGCTGCTTGTGAGAAGGGTCCCTGAAGAGGGACGGGGGGGGGAGGGGGAGACGAAAACTGGAGGGTGTAACTGACTGCTGTAGTGCATATAATGGTCCGATGTTGTATCTGACCTGGCTGGGCTGAAGGGTGACAGGCAGTCCAGAAACAAAAGTGGGGGATGGATCTGGCGATGAGACTGGTAGACTGTCCTTTGGCGTACTTCAAAAGGCCTGTGCGAGCCTGACTGGGATGCTGAGGTAGAAATTAGGGGTTGGCATCCGCTTATAGCCCTTCCCTTTTCTTTTATAGGGCTCCTGCCTGGGAAATGAGACAAATCTGGGAGGATGCTGGGGCCTAAAATGCTTCCTGGAGGCAGGAGGTGTGTAAAGGCCCAAGGAGCGAAGGGGAGTCCTCGAGTCCTTGAAGCTTGGAGTCCGTCTGTACTGAGAACAGGGAGGTAGTCTTCAGGGGGAGGCCCTGAATGGACTGCTGCTCTTTGTGAGGGAGGTCCAATGATTCAAGTCATGAGCAGCGCCTCATGGTGACTGCTGACTCCATAGTCCGGGCTGCTGAGTCAGCCTCATCCAGAGGCACCTGGAGGGAGGTCCTGGCCACTGCTTTGCCCTCCTTTAGGATGGCTGTGAACTCCTACCTCAATTCCTACGGTAGCCGGTCTCTAAATTTGGACAATGAGTCCCACAAGTTAAAATCGTATCTCTCCAGCAGAGCCTGCTGATTGGAGATATGCAACTGGAGGCTGCCTGTTGAACAAACCTTATGTCCAAACAGGTCCAGTCTCTTGGCCTCTTTATTTTTGGGGGTAATGCTCAACTGCCCCATCTATCCTGCTCATTTGCCGCCAACACGATGGAGGGCAGGGGGTGCGGGTGGAGGTATTCAAACCCACTGGATAGGACACAGTATTTCTTCTCTGCCTTTTTTGAGATGGGGGCAGAGAAGAAGTAGTCTGCCATAGTGCCCTGACAAGTCTCATCACTGCTTGGTTAACTGGCAGAGCCACTCTGGAGGGAGCTGCTACAGCCAGGATGTCAATTAGGCTCCTTGAGCTCTTTGACTTCCAGTCCCAAGTTTCCGGGACTTTTCAGGAGCTCTTGGTGGGCCCTGAAGTCATGCAGTGGGAGCAGATTACTAGGACCTGCAACCGTCGCATCCGGGAATGACGAGGAGGAGGCCTGGAACAGGGGAGGGTCCACCTGCTCTTCCTCCACCTCCACCACATCCATTGGGGCCATTTCTTGGACGTCAGTACCGGTACTAGAGTCAGGGTCTGGTGCCGGATGGGATGAAATGGTGGCTCACCCCTCTGATACCACTGAGTCTGAGCAGTGGGACAGGAGGCCCCGATAACAGGGGAAACCCCCACAGGTTCCAATACTGCCACTGCATTGGCCAGTGGTCCGGTGGCCAGGCGCCAGCCAGGGGGCGGGTACCAAAGTCTGGGTTTTAGGCCGGGTACCAGTAGGTCTTAGGTGAAGCGAAGGATTCCCCTTCAGACTCCAAAATGGATTCTTCTCTTGGAGACCAGGGTGGCACAGTACCCACTTCTGCCTCCGGGCAGTGCCCGGGAGCTGGAGGCCAGTAACAGGCCGTAGACCGCTGTATTAGGACCACAGGAGGGTTTGCCCCAGGATGGTGCCGCAGTGGTAGTGTCACAGTGGAGCTCACCATCCCTTTCTCTCTTCTATCTCCTGGCTGGCAGGGGGCCTTGAGGGGTCGGCTGGATCGGGAGAGACATGAGGTCCTTTGCCGCCTTGGAAAGCCTCCAGGGTCGAACGAGTCCACAGGTTCATGGCCCCACTGCTGCTCCCAAGAGTCAGAGGGTGGTGCCCGGACCAGACTTGGTGCTCTAGGTGTAGTCACCAGAGTCACCAGTGGCTCTGGGAGGACAAGTGGCCTGGCACGGGTCTCACTGCACTGGTCATTTCCCGCTTGTCCCTCTTTGGCACCGCAAAGTGCCCTCTCTCGGTGCACTGTTTCTTATGCTGCTTCTTCAGCATCAAGGATAGAGAAGGGTGTCAGGAAGAGCATGGTGCCAGTGGAGCACTTCGCATGGAAGCCGAAATGCTCGGCCCCAATTCAGAGTGGCTCAGCTCCTAGACTGGTCTGAGGGCTGCCTCCATGAGTAAAGCCTTCCAACAAATGTCTCTGTCCTTTTGTGTGCGAGGCCCCTGCAGATCTGGCACTTCTCTTTAACCTGAGTTTCCCTGAGGCACTTTAGACAGCTAGAGTGTGGGTCACTCACTGGCATCGGCTTGCCACAGGAGGTACACGACTTGAAGTCCGGGGACCAAGGCATACCCAGCCCTTGGGGAGAAAGTCCCTTGACAGCAGGGACAACTATTAACACTACTATATACACTAACACTAAGAACTACATACACTGACTACACTATACATACAATAGAAAGTCCAAGTCACTGGGAAAGAGGCCTTGCAAGAGCAAGAAGGATCATTCCATGCAACCATCACAGGCAGTAAGAAGGAACTGAGAGGGTGTGGGGCTGGCGGTGCCCCTTATACCAGTGCATATGCATGTGGCTCCAGAGGGTGCTAGAGTCGGTCCTATGGATACCAATGAGGGGAAAATCTCCTGCAACTGTGCACGCAATGCACACACCTAGCATGGAATGGACATGAGCAAGCACTCAAAGAAGACCTGACAGTTAGTACTGGTCAAAATGCCTGCAGATGGACACCATTCATTTTCAAATGTCTCCTTGATTCTGCATTTACATATAACACTCTTACTCTTTCCATCTCTTTCCACCCTGTGTCTCCGGCTAATGATGAAGTAGCAACACCTTTGCAAACATGACATGACCGTTTACCAGCTCAGGCACTGAGTCTAGTTGCTACTTAACCAAAATAAAGATGATGAAAAAACTTGATCCTTAATAATATAAAAATAATAATGAAAATTTTAAAGAACCACTTGGTGCAGGTGAGAAGAATTTTCTCTCACCAATTTCTAAGAGGTTTGCTTTCTAACACTTCATATTCCTCTCAACATTTGCAACTTTGTTTCCATGCTCCCTTCTTCCATTAGCTGCTTTTTAAAAATATGAGCAGATACTTTTCTCTATTGGTGTTGCTTCTTCCCCATATTTATGCCAGTGTATCCCCTGACATTCAAAGTAATGATCTCGAAATATAAACCAAGGTAACTCATCAACTTTTCATATGCCTCTTCATCTAAGGGTGAGATTCCCTGGGCTTATGTTGTCTAACTGCCTTTGCCTGTAGCTAATGAATTATACACCTTCCTATCATCCTTTGAATGCCCATAAGCAACCACCTGCACAGCATAACACCAGTGTGTCTCTAAAACGCTACAGACAACGATTGCTCTTTTAGATGTGCTTCCCCCAACCACACTGCACATCAGTCTGACAAGACTGCAGTGGCTTAGGGACTGAGAATCCCAGCTCTGTCCCTGAACTAGGTATTCACAAAGAGTAGTGCAGCTACTATCTCACTGAGCAGGACAAAAATGTTAATGTAGACATTTAAGGCCAATTGCTCTCTTTATCTTACTTGAAATGTTCCTACACTTTGGACTTACAATGTAACATTTTTGAATAATAAGTGATCAATATTTGGTAATGTCTCCAAACAAAAACTGTTAGGAATTATTTTAACCACCATTACTTTTCTATTACTGTTTTTAGAGGTTAAACATTCATATTCTTTATAAATTATTTTGGACTGTAGGCCTGAAATAGGATACCCCTTGGAAAGGTCTATGAAACCCAAGAGGCCTAGGGAAGGGCCAGTCCTTGATTCCCACCCCCACCAACCTGTTTTGGTTGTGAGCACCTGGCTATCCCTTAGAGCAGCGGTTCTCAAACTGTGGGTCGGGACCCCAAAGTGGGTCACAAACCCTTTTTAATGGGGTCCCCAGGGTTGGCATTACACTTGCTGGGGCCTGGGGTTGAAGCCCGAGCCCCACTGTCCAGGGCCAAAGCCCAAGGGCTTCAGCTCTGGGTGGCGGGGCTCAGGTTACAGGCTTTGGCCCTCTCACCTGGGGCTGCGGGACTCGGGCAGGATCAGGCTTCAGGGGGTCGCAGTGCAATGAAGTTTGAGAACCCCTGCCTTAGAGGAGTAGTAGGTGCCTTCACACAAAGTTTCAAGAGAAAAACATGGTCATTTTGCATTCCTTTCTTCCCCTCCCCGTCCCTCACACAGAAAGCTAATACAGAGGGGGTTTTTAAAGTACAAAAAAGTTATACCATGCTGGAAGACTGCTACATCAAAAGTCAGAATTCTGCACACAAGAGATCCTGTCGGCAGTTGAGATTTACACACAAAAGATTGGCCAAGCATGGGCTGACAGCTAGACACAGCTATGTGGTGTGTTAACTTCACAGTAGAAGATTGATGAGATCAATTTTAACGCTTTTCTGCCTTTATCTAGCAGGCTATAGTTGTCAGTGATTTTTCCCCTAAGCCCGGTGTTTCAAACCATATCCATCTACAGCTATCACTGTCATCGTTTCACATCACCAACAAAAAATGAATAGTTTCATGATAAAGTAGCATTTTACAACATGAGATTTACGAAGTGTCTGCATTTACACTGCATAGTGTGTGTTGATCATACAATGAAAGACATAGGCTTCCTGAAAAAATTAAATGATTTGCAGACAAACAATTTAATCGAACATAAATCAAAATTATCATATAAAATTAAAGCAAATTATAGTATATTGGGTTATTATCAAATAACTATTTAATTGGAGAAAATGTGCATGCCAAGACTTGTAGGATATTTAAAACCAGAAGGGCTGTGTACAACGATTGCACTTCAAAAGTTATGCTGTTTTAAAAGATGTAACCATTTTCAGCAATATTCCTATCTACAGAATCAAGAACTCCACAGGAAACAATGGAAATTTTCCAAGTTGTCCTCATTTTAAGGGTGACCACTTTACAAGTATACACATGCTTTTGGCCTGTTCATGAGTACAAACAGGACATTGTGTTCATATATCCTATAGAACAGCTTTATCAGTACTTACCTGCCATATCAATGGCAAATGGACGGTCTGCTCTCCAGCCAGTATACCAGCCAACAACTTTGCCATTTTCCACTACAGGGCGCTCATACCGTCGACCTCCCACTAGCCCCACAGGCCACACAGATACTTTGCGGGTTGTACGCATCTGCAAGAAGGAGGAGGCACAGGGTGATTTCACCTAAGTTTTCTCAGCAGGCTGTGCTTTTTTTGTAAATAGGGGAAACAAAGCCTAGACATTTCCAGTCACCACAAGAGGTTTACAACAGATTCAGTGTTTCCAGATTTCAACCCTAGAGAGTTGGTATTCAGAGGCTATATGTGCCCCAAAGTTCTCTCACTGCCAGCTAGTTCTTCAGATCTCTAGTCACTTCAAGTCTACTGGGAATATCCCGAGAGAAATAAGGTTGTTAATACCAGTGTTGCTTAAGATATGAGGCACCAAAAAAAAAAAAAAAAAAAACCACACCTCTATAATCTCTTCCTCATTAAAGAAAAGCACAGATGTATGTGGCAGATTTTTCCTCTGGAACAATATTTTGTTGTTTAAACATGTTTCTTTCTATAAATCCTTCATGCACGTGCATCATGACTGCAAAAGCCCAATCGGGGTAGAATGGAATGTTTATTTTACAGTCTGTAAAATACAGTCATTTATAAAGACATACATGCAACTTTGAGGTCTATATCAGAATATATTATATCTAGAAGCCAGTAACAGACTCTGGAAGGGAAATAAATCTTGATTCTGACTGGAAGCGCACACACACACACACACACACACACAAGCCCATCTTATGAGGATTGCACAATAAGTATGGTTTAGGTGTGTTAAAAAGTGGCCTGTAGAGGACAAAAAAATTGGGCTTGTGCCTTCCCCCTATGGTGCCGAAAAAATGGCCAGTTTTAATTTTTGAAAAAAATAAATAGTGGGGATCATGTTTTCCTTTCATAGATGCATCGTTTCCAAGGCCAGAAGGGCCCATTATGATCATCTAGTCTGACCTCCCATAAAACACAGGCCATAGAATTTCCCCAAAATAATTCCTAGAGCATATCTTCAAAACGAACATCCAAACTTTATTTAAAAATTGTCAGGAATGGAGAATCCACCACAAACCTCAATAAGTTGTTTGAATGGTTAAAAAATGTACACCTTATTTCCAGTCTGAATTTGTCTAGCTTAAATTTCCAGCCATTGGATTGTGTTAGACCTTTCTCTGCTAGGCTGAAAAGCCCATTATTAAATATCTGCCCACCATATAGGTACTTATAGACTGTAATCAAGACCCCTCCTTAACAAAGAGGAGGTTAAGTTAAAGATTCAAGGAGCTCAGTCTCTATCACTAAAAGGTATGTTTCTAATCCTTTCATAATCATTCTAGTAGCTCTTCTCTGAATCCCCTCCAATTTATCAACATTCTCGAACTGTGGACACCAGAACTGTATTCCAGCAGTGGTCACACTAGTGTCAAGTACAAAGGTAAAATAACCTCTCTGCTCATACTTGAGATTCCCCTGTTTATGCTTCCCAGCATCGCATTAGCCCTTTTGGCCACAACGTCACACTGGGAACTCATGTTAAGATGATTATCCACCAGGACCCCCAAAACTTTTTCAGAGTCACTGCTTCCCAGGATTGAGTCCCCAATCCTGTAAATATGGCCTATATTCTTTGTTCCTGGATGTATATATTTACATTTAGCCATATTAAAATGCACATTGTTGCTTGCACCCATCTTATCAAGCAATTCAGATGGCTCTATATCAGTGACCTGTCCTTTTCATCATTTACCACTCCAATTTTTGTGTCATGTGCAAATTTTATCAGTGATTAATTTGTTTTCTTCCTGGTCATTAATAAAAATGTTTAAAAGTGTAGGGACAAGAACTAATCCCTGCGGGATCCTACTAGAAACACATCCATCAATGATACCCCATTTACAATTACATTTTGTAATTAGCTAGTTAGCTAGCTTTTAATATATTTAATGGCTGAAATGTTAATTTGATATCTTTCTTTTTTTTTTAATCAAAATGTCATGCGGTACCAAGTCATATACCTTATAGAAGTCTACGTATATTATGTCAACACTATGACCTTTATCAACCAAACTTATAATCTCATTAAAAAAAATCAAGTTAGTTTGACAGGATCTATTTCCCATAAACCCATGTTGATTGGCATTAATTATATTTCCATCCTTTAATTCTTTATTATTAAAGAAATCAATATTAATAGTCCAGTGAGCTGCTCAGCCAGCGCTTTTAAAACTCTTGGATGCAGGTTACCCAAACCTGCTGACTTAAAAACATATAACTTTAATAGCTGCAGTTTAACATCCTCATAAGATACTAGTGAAATGGAAAGAGTGTTATCATATGATATAACTACATCATCTGTTTTTTTTCCAAAATACAAAACAGAAATACTTATTGAACACTTTTGCCTCTTCTGCATTATCATCTATAATTCTACCATTTCCATCTAGTAATAGACCAATAACATTGTTAGGATTCTTCCCCCCCCCCCCCACCCCCCTCCCCCAATACACCTCTACCTCGTCTCTACCTCGATATAACGCTGTCCTCGGGAGCCAAAAAATCTTACCGCGTTATAGGTGAAACCGCGTTATATCGAACTTGCTTTGATCCACCGGAGTGCACAGCCCCGCCCCCCCAGAGCACTGCTTTACCGCGTTATATCCAAATTCGTGTTATATCGGGTCGCGTTATATCGGGGTAGAGGTGTATATTAAAAAAACCTTGTTCTTATTGTCTAACTCTGCTGGCCATAGATGTCTCCTTGTGTGCATTTGCTTCCCTTATCAATTTTCTACAATTCCTCACTTCTGATTTATATTCAATACTATCAATTTTCCCTTTCTTTTATATTTTTATAGCTGACCTCACTTCCCCTCTAAACAATGAGGCCTTCTTCCTTGATTGTGACTTTTGGGGCATCTAGTAAGTGTTCTTAAACAATTCCCAAATAACATTCACATTTTTCTGATTAAATTCTTCCTCCCAATTGCTCTGGCTCAGAGTTGTCTTCAGCTTTATATAATTTGTCCTTTTAAAGTACCACATCTATATATCACTGGTCTAGACTTTCTTCTGTTTGTACATTATAAAATGTTATCAAATCATGATCATTTGTTCCGAGATTACCATTAAACTTTAGCTCTGTGATCAGTTCCTCTTTATCTATTAAGATAGGGTCTAATATAGAACTTCCCTGTGCTGGAGACAACGCTTGTAGAGTTAGGAAATTGTCGTGTACAATATTTAGAAATTCCAAGGATGTTTTAGTACTCCCAACATGGGACCTCCAGCATGTGTCACTCAAGTTGAAGTCGCCCATGATCACATGGCTTTTTTTCCCTACACATTATAGACAGGTGTGTAAGGAGCCTGTTGTCCTGCTCTCTCAAATGATTTGGTGGTTTGTAACAGACACCAACTAATACCCTATCTTGTTCATTATATGTTAGGATATTATTCCATAAGCATTCAAGACCATTTTCTTCCAAGTTATCAGTGACTTAAACAGTTAAAACTATTTTTGACACTAAGTGGAAAAAAGGGTATGGGTAATGGCACTCTATCCTTCCTAACTAGGTTATAACCATTAATTTTAACACTTATTCCAATCATATTTGACATCAGAGGTAGGAGTTCTGCCATTAAGTCCAGTGAAGCCAGATTTCACCCTAGAAATGTAGGTCTTGTCTATCCTGGAAGATTCTATTGTTATTGGAAAACTATGGACATTATGGCATCACCAGAGATTACCTAAAACAGGGGTCGGCAACCTTTCAGAAGTGGTGTGCCGAGTCTTCATTTATTCACTCTAATTTAAGGTTTCGCGTGCCAGTAATACATTTTAATGTTTTTAGAAGGTCTCTCTCTATAAGTCTATAATATATAACTAAACTATTGTTGTATGTAAAGTGAATAAGGTTTTTAAAATGTTTAAGAAGCTTCATTTAAAATTAAATTAAAATGCAGAGCCCCCCAGACCGGTGGCCAGGACCCGGGCAGTGTGAGTGCCACTGAAAATCAGCTCGCGTGCCGCCTTTGGCACGCGTGCCATAGGTTGCCTACCCCTGACCTAAGACATTGTCTATCCTAGAAAAGTTCATCAGTCTAATGAAATCAAGTTAAAAATCAGTCTTGTTAAACTGGTACAACCCTACACTGTAAGTGAGCTTGTCAATCCCAATTTAAGCAAGGATAACCCCATTTAAGTGAATCTACATTAGGGTTTTGCACTGGTTTAGCAAGATTGATTTTTATATTGATTTAGTTAAACCAGTTCATGTTTAAAGTGTAGACAAGGTCTTAAAATCCCTTCCCCTTACACTTACTTTTTTTCCAGACCTTTACAATTTGCTTTTGTTTATTTTTACTAACAGCTTTTTAACTCCAATATCCACAGGACATTCTAGAGAAAGAAAGCTGTTGTTAAAGATTCAGTACCCCACACTCCAGAGAGCTCATAATACCCCTCCTCTAGGCTCCCAAGAGCTCCTCCTTCAGCAAAACCAGAAAACCAGACTGACATTGCTTATATTTCCAAAGGTGAAAATACTAGAAGAATAAAAATAAGAAAGCCTTATCTTTCAGGTCTTTTTTCTACATCTTAAAAAAAACTTTTCAAAATGGACACAAAACCTTGTTTTTTAATCCTTTGTAAGACACTTTTATATTTGTCTAGCATCTGAGTTCCAACATGGCTTATTGGTTTTCTTTTAACTATTTTTCCTGTTTAAGGCCTTTTTATTTGCTGTCATTTTTCCCTGGTCTTTTACTGCTCTGTGTGGTGAAATAGAAAGTTAACAACATTAATTACTGTCTTCTTTTAAATATTTAGTGCATAAAAGTCACTTGGACTACTTAAGGACTGCAAAACATGAAGTGTTTTGGTAGCTGTGATTTCAACATTACACCCATTTCTTGAGCTCTTTGTAAAAATATATACATTGTAACATGTACACATATTGGATCTAATGTCACAAAATGTGCATACATCCTGCCCTCTCTCAAAGTCTACACAGGAAAGTTTTACCAGTATAGTTAACTGGTATAGTTAAACCAATATAACTATACCAGTATAAACCCCAGTGCAGATACTCTTATTCTTTTAAGAGTGACTTTCCCCAGTTAGCTTAAACCCTTTCCAAAGTGACATAAGCTAAATAAAAAGAAAGACCCTCTTATACCAGAATAATAGTGTTGACACATGGAGATCATTTAAATTCACATCTTATCTTATATTGGTATAGCTTTCCCAAGTAGACAAGCCTTTATCCCAGTGTAAATGAGAAGTACCTTGACCTCAGAGGAGCAGAACTGGGTGGCCCATTAAGCTTCACCTCTTATGCACTCAGGCACTCATTAACCCTGTGAAGGTGTTAAGTGTGTACAGCTTAACCAAATACCTAAAGAGGAAAAATAAACCAGATATTTCCAGACCACTTCATTTCACCTTTATGTTGTATTCTCACTTCTTTGTTCTCTTTCCTGTATACTCGGTCACTCTACAAATCAAAGTGTCTGCCAAGGACATAAAAATCCCTTAGCGCAAAGTGAAAGAATGTATTAATAATAACTGTAGAGTATTTTACAGCCTCAGGATATATTTGAAGATAGAAGTGGCAAAATGTCTTATAAGCCTCTAATAACAGTATTACTACATATTAATGTGCTGCTGTGTTGTGAACATTGTTCATGAACCGGGGTAGGAAAAATCATATGGATTAATAGGTCAATTTGTATCAGAGATTTCATTTTGTTTTCTATTCTGCTTGACCCTAACAAGTGTTAGGACACAGAGAGAGTAATTTAAAGATATTAGACTATCAGATACCAATGTAATCCCATACATTGCACCACAAGAGTCCTGCACTACTTCTCTAACTATATTTTTAATGGACAGCAGCACATCTGTTATCTGAATAATCAAAACTTGAAGCCACAGTATATATGTGACGTAGGGTTCCCAACTTTGGTTGGATGAATTCCTAGAGGTTTCATCACATGACAATATCTTTAACTAAAGATTAATCTTTAATTCCTGGGAACTCCAGGACAATCCTGGAGGGTTGGCAACCGTAATGTGACAATCTTTTTCAAAAGGGACAGGGTAAGGGGAAAGAGAATGAGGAAGTAGATGGGTAAAGGCAGGAGAAGAAAGAACAGCCTGGGGGGAGGAGGAGTAAAATATGTAAAGAACAAGGGGAAAGTAAAACTGGGAGGGACAGAGCATCAGTGATGGAGGAAGATGAGGACAACTGATTAGAGAGAAATGGGGAATCAGAGAACAGATAATGGGGGAAGGAAGCACTGAAAGCCAAGAGCTGAGAGAATGCAAAAAGCAAAAGCAGAGAGAGAACAATAATGATTCGCTCTCTCACACACGATCTTGCCAAAAATAGCACTTCATTAGTCACTCAAGAAGATTAAGATACGGGAAGTGCAGGAATGATAGGGAAGGGGTCAAATCGGTTGGAAAAGGGAAAAACCCCAGGGAACTGAAGGAGATGGATAGCTCAGTGGTTTGAGCAGTGCCCTGCTAAACCCAGGGTCGTGAGTTCAATCCTTGAGGGGGCCATTTAGGGATCTGGGGCAAAAATCTGTCTGGGGATTGGTCCTGCTTTGAGCAGGGGGGGTGGACTAGATGACCTCCTGAGGTCCCTTCCAACCCTGATATTCTATAAACTGGAAGTAAAAGATGAAGAGGATGGAATCTAGTCACCATTTCTACCATGAAAAGGCTTCCAGACTGTAACAATTTGCTGAATGTTTTCACAGCCACCCATCACTGCCTCCCCATTTAGGACTCAAAGTCTCCAGAAAATTCAGCTTTGTGTAGCATTTTTTCCGCTTCTCAGTTTTCTATTGTTTCAGTTCCCATGTAATTTGCATTCTGATGCAATGCTAGTGCCCATCTATAGATTATTGCCTGGATTTGCCACACAATACCAGTGGGAGGCAGACTTATACAAACAACTCCAATTTATTTTGCTAGAAGTTGGATTTAGAACTCCATCTCTTCAACATTTACCATTGTATCTCTATAAAAGAGGAAAGATGGTGTACAGTAGAGGCATGGATCTTAGAATGCAGGTCTCCTGACCATCAGCTCTGACACACAATTCTTATGTGACCACAGGCAAATCATTTAAGGCCAAATTGTGGCCTGAGTCATGCTATGCAACCCCCTACAAGTCAAGGGGATTGCACAGTTGTGACTGGAAACAGAATTCAGCCCATGATAATTGTGTGTCTCAGTTTCCTCAACTGTAAAATGGGGCTAATATACCAGGCATACAATCATAGAATCGTAGGACTGGAAGGAATCTTGAGAAGTCATCTAGTCCTGCACTCATGGCAGAACTAAGTATTATCTAGATCAGGGATCGGCAACCTTTGGCCCGCGGCCCACCAGGGTAAGCCCCATGTGGGCTGGGCCGGTTTGTTTACTTGCCACATCTGCAGGTTCAGCCAATCGTGGCTCCCACTGGCCGCGGCTCGCCGCTCAAGGCCAATGGGGGCTGCGGGGGCCAGCACATCCCTTGGGAGCCGCAATCGGCCGAACCTGCGGACACGGCAGGTAAACAAACTGGCCCGACCTGCCAGGGGGCTTACCTTGGCAGGCCGCATGCCAAAGGTTGCCGATCCCTGATCTAGATCATTCCTGACAGGATGTTTGTCTAACCTGCTCTTAAAAATCTCCAATGATGGAGATTCCACAACCTCTCTAGGCAATTTATTCCAGTGCTTAACCACCCTGGCAGATAGGAAGTTTTTCCTAATGTCCAACCTAAACCTCCCTTGCTTCAAATTAAGCCCATTGCTTCTTGTCCTATCCTGAGAGGTTAAGAACAATTTTTCGCCCTCCTCCTTGTAACAACCTTTTACGTACTTGAAAACTGTTATGAGAACTCAGTCTTCTCTTTTCCAGACTAAACAAACCCAATTTTTTCAATCTTCCCTCATAGGTCATGTTTTCTAGATCTTTAATCATTTTTATTGCTCTTCTCTGGACTTGCTCCAAATTGTGCACATCTTTCCTGAAATGTGGTGCCCAGAACTGGACACAATACTCCGGTTGAGGCCTAATCAGTGTGGAGTAGAGCAGAAGAATTACTTCTCATGTCTTGTATACAACACTCCTGCTAATACATCCCAGAATGATGTTCTTTTTTTGCAAGTGTTACACTGTTGGTTCATATTTAGCTTGTGGTCCACTATGACCCCCACATTCCTTCCACAGTACTCTTTCCTAGGCAGTCATTTCCCATTTTGTATGTGTGCAACTGATTGTTCCTTGCTAAGTGGAGTACTTTGCATTTGTCCTTATTGAATTTCATCTTATTTACTTCAGACTATTTCTCCAGTTTGTCCAGATCATTTTGAATTTTAATCATATCCTCCAAAGCACTTGCAGCCTGCCCCAGCTTGGTATTGTCTGCAAACGTTATAAGTGTACTCTCTATGCCATTATCTAAATCACTGATGAAAATATTGAACAGAACCATATCCAGAACTGATCACTTGATATGCCCTTCCAGCTTGACTGTGAACCACTACTCTCTGGGAACCGTTTTCCAACCAGTTATGTACCCACCTTATCATAGCTCCATCTAGATTGTATTTCCATAGTTTGTTTATTAGAAGGTCATGGGAGACAGTACCAGAAGACTTACTAAAGACAAGATATAGCATATCTACCACTTCTCCACCCCTCCCCCACCCCAATCCACAAGGCTTGTTACCCTGTCAAAGAAAGCTATCAGATTGGCTTGACACAATTTGTTCTTGACAAATCCATGCTCTAAGTGTTTAGAAACACTTTGATTTAGTTAAAGCAGAGCACAGCCCTCATGTGGACTTATTTCAGTTTAAAAATGCATTATATTGATTTAGCCAAAGTCAAACCTTACTGACTCAAGCTAACTTGATATAAGACACTCTTGAACCAAAAGGAGTAGCTGCACTAATTTAACTTTAGGTTCTAAACTGATGAACACATCAGTATCATTTTCTTGTGTAAACAAGACCTTATATTAAGTGCAAGGTATGATGATAATGTAATATATATGTATTATATTTGTAATTTGGGGTCTTGCTCTAAATTCACTAAGGCAGTCATGCACCAGAACTAGCTTTACAATTAGGACTAGAAACCTTCTGAAACAGCAGCTTATATTTTGATAATGAATATAGCAAAATGTGGAGAAAGGCACTCAATCTTTGAATTTCATAGACTTTCTACCCCTGCAAATATCTACTATTGGAGTTTATTATCCCACTCTTACTTAATAGATCCTCTTTCTCTTCCCTCATTTTGTTGTTCTGGTAGGTCCTGATCCTGAAGAATAACAAGTGCCTCTTAAGAGCTGCTGGCCATCCTCAATTATTAGTAGTAGTAACGGTCTGGATTTCACTATAGACATGTAAAATGACAAGATTTGGTCCCAAAGAGCTGGAGCTGAGGATGCTCAGCATCTCTTGAGGATGCCCAGCATCTTGCGAGACAGGGTCCCTAATCCTTACATAACAGCGGGGGGGGGGGAGATTTGGTACAGGTATCTAGTTTCTCTCCTTTAAAAGTTACTCCAGCTTTTTTTTCTAGCAACTTATGTTTATTTTGAACTATTTAGAAAAGGCACCACTTGACTAACTAACTCTAATATCAGTGTGCATTCATATACCCTCAAGTGTATCAAATTCATCTACACATTAGAAAAATATTTAATGCACTACGGGTTCATATTTAGATTGTTTCTTAAGGTAAGTTTTTTTTATATGAAGAAAAAAATCAATGGCAGATGGCTAATATTTCATTCTGTCTAGGCTGCTGAACTGTTTCCCAAAACTAGGGAGCTGAGCAAAAATCTGCTTTTTCCAACCAGTTCTGTAGATTCAAAGATTTCATAATACCAGTCACATTTAAAAAATACTGATTGTCTACTAATGACTTTTTCAAAAAAATCCATTTGGCTGTCATTTTATCCATACCCAATTACATAGGAATCCATTTTTCACCACTACTGAAGTCACTAACAACTGTCCTATGCTGGTTAATAACAGATTACATTAAACATATAGTGGAAGGCGCAATAGTCCTTCCAGAGCTACAGTTGAACTAGCTTCCACTACACCAGACATAAAACCTGCCTAATCTGAAAATTCAGGGTAAAACTTTTTGGTAAACTGGGAGCAAATCATATAAGCAGTTTCAGAGATATGGAGGCTTGAAAATATACTCTTAATTCCCTTTCAGAAGATGTTCCTAACATTTTTTGACTAATCACATCTTCAAAACTTCAAAGTAACTGCTCAAATATGGCCTAAATCCAGCATCCATTTAAGTCAATGGAAAGGCTCCCACTGATTTCCATGGGCATTGGATCAGGGCCTTAGTCCCTAAAAAGCAGAGATGCTAGTAGTACGTTTGAGGCTGGTGATGCATGCATGAATTATGGATTAGTTTAAAGGTGTTATCACCCGTATAGATATAAATAATGATAACCTACAGAAACATGGTTTAAATTAGCTATAGTTACCACTCGAGAAAGATCTTGGAGTCATTGTGGATAGTTCTCTGAAAACATCCACTCAATGTGCAGCGGCAGTCAAAAAAGCAAACAGAATGTTGGGAATCATCAAGAAAGGGATAGATAATAAGACAGAAAAATCATGAGTGGTATAGAGAAAGTAAATAAGGAAGTGTTATTTACTCCTTCTCATAATACAAGAATAAGGGGCCACCAAATGAAATTAATAGGTAGCAGGTTTAAAACAAACACAAGAAAGTATTTTTTCACACAACGCACTGTCAACCTCTGGAACTCCTTGCCAGAGGGTGTTGTGAAGGCCAATACTATAACGGGGTTCAAAGGGGAGCTAGATAGATTCATGGAAGATAGGTCCATCAATGGCTATTAGGCAGGATGGGCAGGAATGGTGTCCCTAGCCTGTTTGCCAGAAGCTGGGATTGGGTGACAGGGGATGGATCACTTGATGATAACCTGTCTGTTCATTCCCTTTGGGGCACCTGCCATTGGCCACTGTCAGAGGACAGGATACTGGGCTTGATGGACCTTTGGTCTGACCCAGTATGGCCATTCTTATCCATTTAAAAATAACATGCACCATGTATATGACACAAGCATCTTTTTAGATATACGTACTGCATATATGTATATATTCAGGTGCACTGAACACTTGTCTCTTTTTAAATGTACAAAATACATACATAAATTTGATAATACATCAATTTGATACATGCATTNCACACACACACACACACACACACACACACACACACACACACACACACACACACACACACACACACACACACACACACACACACACACACACACACACACACACACACACACACCTACCTACCTTTTTGGTAAAATGCAAAGCTTGGGTCATAGTGCCATCCTGAGGACTACCACAAACCCAGACATCAAACAGGTCATTCCTATTAGTGACCATAAAATATTTAGTACCTTATACTTATTCTTAATAAACCCGTGTGAAAGGATGGATTCAATGTCTGAGTCTGGCAGTTCTCAAGATGACCATCGGGGCAGTTCAGGTAACTAGCTAGGCAGTTGTTAACTGTCAAATGGTTGATGCGGTGTGTTGCTTTGTTAGTTTATAAACTAAAATGTTAACTTAGAACTTCCTAGAGAAAGCTTGAGAGTATTTTGAAAACACTACCAACTATTACTTGAGTCTTAGCAGTTTTTGAATGAAGTGATAAATTCTTTCATCCTTTATTGCAAATTAACAAAGTTGTTTAGTCCGGGAACAAATGAATGGTTAGAATAACCACAAAAGACAAATAAAGGTGGAAGACATATCCCAGTATGGAGAAAGGCAGTTATTAAAATCCGTTATTTCACAATATCTTGAGTTGACAAGGTGTGTGAGCTAAGTTCCCTGTAAGCTGCACAGCCATGCAGCTGCCTATTTAGCACTGTGCAGGTGTTCAGGGAACCTGCCCAGCCGGGACCTGACACGGCCAGGGGAGGGGCGCCCATAGGCGCTGACTTCCCCTCGAGCCAGGGGTGCTCCACCCACCCCTCCACCCAAGTCCTTGCCCTGCCTTTACTGCCCCCACTCCACCCCTTCCCCGCCTCCTCCCCCAAGCACGCCCCATCCCTACTCCTCCCCCTCCCTCCTGGAGCTTCCTACATGTCGCAAAACAGCTGTTCGCGGGAGGCGCTGGGAGGGAGGAGGAGGAGTTGGTCAGCGGGGCTGCTGGCAGGTGAGAGGCACTGGGGGGTGGGGGAAGCTTGGCTGCCGGTGGGTGCTGCTAAGCAGCACTCACTAATTTTCCTCTGTGGGTGCTCCAGCCCTGGAGCATCCATGGCGTGGGCACCCCTCCCCCAGCCCTAACTCAGCCCCAGACCTGCCGCAGCCGGCGAAGGGGTGGCCCAAACCCAGCCCCGGCCAGGACCTGCCACGGCTGGGGTAACCCTCTCCTCCCCCGGCCCCAACTCAGCCCTGGCCCGGACCTGCTGCGGCCGGGGGAGGGGCGCCCATCCCACAGCCCCAGAGCTGCTGCAGTGGGGAGAGGCACCTCTGCCCCCCAACCCAAGCGCTGCTGTGGGGAGAAAGAGCCAGGGGGAGTTCTCTCTCCCAGCCCTAGTCCCAGAGCACCCTCTTGCATCCCAAACCCCTCATCCCCGGCCCCACCCCAGAGCCCACCCTCACAGCCGGAGCCCTCACTCCCCCACACACCCCAACCCTCTGCCCCAGTCCTGAGCCCACTCCCACACTCCGAACTCCTCAGCCCCACCCCCACCACATTAATTTCGTTATGTGCACCAATATGGAGGTGATGTGTCACACATCACCTCCATATTGGTGCACATAAAATTAATTCCGCAAATGGATGGGAAAAATTAGTGAGGTACACCTCTACCCCGATATAACGCGACCCGATAGAACATGAATTCGGATATAACGCAGTAAAGCAGAGCTCTGGGGGGGCGGGGCGGTGCACTCCAGTGGATCAAACCAAGTTCGATATAACACGGTTTCACCTATAACGCGGTAAGATTTTTTTTAGCTCCCGAGGACAGTGTTATATTGTACGAACTTCTGTTGGTGAGAGAGACGGTCCAATAAAAGATATTACCTCGCCCATCCTTGTCTCTCTAATATCCTGGGACTGACATGGCTACAACTACACTGCATATCTTGAGTTGGCATATTTGATTCTACATACATCAAACCCTTTCCTGTATCCTTTCAGCAGGTCAACCTCAGATTGAAGTCTTTATTGACAGGTATGTCTGTGTAAGAAGCAGGGGATTAGCTGAACTGATGGTGGACACACAATCTGCATGTGTAAATTTAACATACATAGGTTTTTAAAGTAATAATAGTATATGGCCCATTATTTAAAATACAGAAAGGGCAGAGTAAGTGAATCTCTGGTTTAGTGGTATATACAAGATGGGCAGGGAGGGATATGAAAAGTTAAGGTAGAGGTTGGAGTTGGAACCTTCAAACTGTTGTTTTTGATTTATTAATCTAACATTCTATGGAGGCAGAATTACAGGATCAGATAGTCTCAGTCTTACCTAAGATTTTTGTCTAGAAATCTAAAAGTGTACCACTGGAAATCAAAGTATTAGTCACTTTATTATAATTACTTGTATCCAGGCATCTTGTGAGCTAAATGCAACAGAAAGCGTAACTGCATCACTCAAAACAGCCTACAAGAAAAGAAAGAACGAGAGGTCACACTGATTCATGTTGAAATCTCAATAAAATTCATGAAATAAATGTTAGTTGGGCTTTAGTCATTCCACTGGCTTTGCTATGAAAATTAATTTCTTGTTGGGTATCTTGCCTGATCAAATTATTAAACAAATTTCCAGAAATGGGGGGAGGGGGAGGGGAGAGGAATTGTTTTTGATGGAGATGGGTCTGTAGAGGAGTGGTCCACATCTGAGGTAGAGAATCAATCAACTTCTAGGTCTCTAGGCTATGAAAATAAATAGATAAAATACTGACACAGCTGTCTGGACTAAAGAGAAAGTGTAGACCTAAATTTCTAGGTCACATCCTAAAGTGAAAAGAGTTGTGAGCAACTAAAGGCCGGACTTCCATTTATTCCAGAGAACAATTTCTCAGTTATTGCCATAATGTCACTTAGCACTCCAAACACCAAGCTAACTGCTCCTCTGACAGAAGCCTCTTCTCAGTTGTTAAAAATACTCATTCCTGACAAAGGATGCAGAGGAACCAATGGGGAACAAAGTTGAGCTGCAGGGGTAGCTAAGGACAAACCATCCTCAGCACCACTTCAGAAACTATAGTTAAAACATGCTTGGAGCAACCTCATTTAATTGAAATAGGAGAGCACATTTTTGGCTATTAACAGATTAAGCTCCACACCACCCAGGGGAGGCAGGCAAGTGTGTAGGCCAGGGGTCCCCAATGCGGTGCCCGCGGGCACCATTGCGCCCGCCGGGGGGTCTAGGTGCGCCCGCAGCAGCGCTTGGGGGTTTTTTTTTTTTTTTGCTCCGCCGGCAGCGCTCGGGTTTTTTTGTTTTTTTGCTCTGCCGGCAGCGCTCGGGGGTTTTTGTTTTTTTGCTCCACCGGCAGCGCTCGGTTTTTTTTTTTTTTTTTTTTTGGCGCCCGCCGGCAGCGCTCGGGGTTTTTTGTTTTTTTGCTCCGCCGGCAGCGCTCGGGGTTTTTTTGTTTTTTTGCTCCGCCGGCAGCGCTCGGGGTTTTTTTTGTTTTTTTGCTCCGCCGGCAGCGCTCGGGGGTTTTTGTTTTTTTGCTCCGCTGGCAGCGCTCGGGGTTTTTTGTTTTTTTTTGGCGCCCGCCGGCAGCGCTCGGGTTTTTGGTTTTTTTTTTGGCGCCCGCCAGACAAAAAAGGTTGGGGACCACTGGTGTAGGCCACAGTACAAAGAGCCCGGTGGGGTTCCAAGTTTACTACAGCTGGTCAATATTTGTTTCCAGATTTAATAATAAAAAAACCCCTGCATTTTATTTTTAATTGTAAAGGAAAACTGTTGCTGTTTTCTGACTAACTCTAATATTTAACATCTCTCCGTATCAAATAAACCTGGTGCGTTTCTAATATGGTGATGATGAGCACATTATAAAATACCATAAATGGAGACTAGATTTTTCAAACTGACACCTTGACAAAAACAACCTGGAATTTCACAAAGTGCATTCCTTCTGGCTTGTATACCTTCACTTGTATTAAAGCTGCTGCCGGGGAGTGCTTCATTAAAGAGGCTCACATTCTCTTTTAAGCATATTAGAGAAATTTGCAGCAATGGAGCTAAACCAATGCAAACCTTTACCAGTGTAAAGTGCACTGATGCAACACTCCTATGGGGTTTTGGAAGCCCTTAAGAGTTTGAACTTTCTGGTCTTTCTGGTGCTAACATGAGTGAAAAATATTACCAAAACACCCCTACTTTTGTCACTAAAATCAGCAGCTATGACTCAGAACAGACACGCAGATCTATTTAATAAGATAGCAATTTTACATAGTCACTTTCTGACTGTAATTGTGACTTGTTCAAAAATCACACAGACAGTCCGGGCGCAAGACAGGATTAGAATACAGGAGTTTCTGGCTTCCAGTCCCATGTCTATACCAATCCCTTCCCCATCTACAATAGGGGTCTTAAATCAGGTTTCCTTTGGGATTAGGGATTCAGCAACCACCATTCAGAAGAATTGCAACTGGAAGGCTGGGAAACAGCATTAAGCATTAACAAATTCCCTCTCACATCTCATTAAGCCACTTTCATGAAGGGAATTACTACAGGATTTCTGCCACATGTGATGTGTTCTGAGGCTGGCCGCTTCATGATTGGAAAGGAGGAGCACAATTTACTCTTAATCAATTCCCAAAGGAGAGATGGAGATTTATTTTAAAATTGTCAAGTCAGAACTCATGAAAATAGTGAAGGTTTTCCAATGAGAAATAGAAATCTGACCAATGCCCTGATTGAAAACAAGGCTTTGCAGTCCACCTTCTCACCAGAAAGGCACACTCTGCTTGTGGCATTTGCAAAGGCTCATTTGCAAAGGATTTTAGTTGCTTGAACAGAGCATCAGATCAATATGGGGGGGAGGGGATATCTGTGTTCCAGCAGCGCCCCCCCGCCAAGAGAGCCCGTCGGTGCTACAGGGAAAACAGAAATGGGGTTGTTCAGTAGATATTTGAAGATTGAAATCTCTCCCTCTCCCTGAAGTAGATCTGTTTTGTTTGTTTCTGCTACTGCATCTCACAGCAAGAGCTTCACTCGCAAATGTGTTTCCCTGTGAACATGGGACTGTTCAAAGCAAACATTTCTTTCTTAGCACTGAACCGTGTTGAAAGAAGGCTTAGAATTGCTTAGCTGCATGTGTGAAGAGGCTGGCATTCCTGTTAGCAAAGAGAAATAATTGAAGATGGATTGCCTGTTGTGCCTATAATCTTCAAGGTTAACCCTACAGATTCATTCATCCTTTGCATTCCTGCATTCACAGCCAGCACTTTGGGGAGCTAATTTGTACCTTTTTAATTTCATCATCCTCAGAAATTAGAAACAAAGGACTAGGAAATAAAAAAGATTCAAACTGACTCAGGACCATCTCCTCCTAACAGTTACTCAACTGGTGTGCCCTGTCACTTCTTCATTTAGTGTTTCCTCTTTCCTGTGTACTTTATAGAAAGGATTTGTGTCCAGACGACATTTGCCCATGCTACTGCTGGGAGAGGGGCATATTTTCTGGATTGGGTTGTAGCCTGCAGTGGAATGAACCACACTGGCAATGAATTCCAAGAGAACCCAGGTGACATCATTAAAACAAGATGAAGGCATAGCTCATGAATGCAAAGGAATTCTAAGTACAGCCAAGGGGTCTAGTGAGGTTTAGGAAAATAACCCAGAAAAACAGAATATGACATTTCCAGTGTACGGTCCTCAAATTAGGAGCTTCAGTGCTGCATCTCATGCTGGAACCGGAACTAGAGTAGCTCTGCTAAATGAGGAACTTGCACCTGTCAACATATTGAAGAGGGAAGCAAATATATTTTAAATCTAAACACTAGTCAATTGTGTTGATCAAAATTTCTAAAACAACTCCCTCTAGGCGCTTTATCTGCTGGGCATCTTTGTATATTGTGTGTTTCCATCTACTGATTGTAAATCACCCATGGATGTGAGCTGCTAGCTAAATACAGGATACTATCATACATTGATAGGCTCATACCTTTAAGCACTGAAGTATGCTGATTTCAATCTCTTTAAAACTCGTGTACAATGCCTGCCAATCTACTTTTTCTCTTTCCCTCCCCCATTTTTCTGCCAAGGTTATTGTTTTATCTGTCAAAGATACATGATCTTTCTTCTGCTGTTTTATGTCCACTTATTAAACATCCTCCTTCCTGCCAGTGGGAAATCAGAAAGCTGGATAACCTCATCCCTGTGCACTTGCCAACTCCCACTGAAAGGGACCAAGCACTTCACGGAGTGGCTGGAATGAAGACAAAACACATCCCCTTACAAATGAGACTCCTGAAAAGATGTTTAGCCATTATGTAAAAGATTTTCTGCTTTTAACAATGACAGTCTTCAAAAAAGAGTGGGGAACTCCAAGCAAAGTAATTCATGGCAAGTTAAATTATAAAGGACCATGATTCATGATGTGAGTTTGCCCTCCAGGGCAAAAGAAAGAGAGACAACCAGAACTGAAGAAATCAAAGACAGTGGTGTCTCTTTTAGCCCAGTTTTAACAGAGCCACAGTGAAGTCATTATATAATCCCCAACTCTGCATATCTCAGCAAGAAAATGAGAAAATAGCAAGAGACTGCTTCTGAATGTGGGAAGGAAAAAGAAGGTAACTGTTGCTGAAAGGCAGAATTAAGATTAAGGTAATGGTACGCTGAATGCTTGCAGAGTGCATGAATTTGGGAGAAGGGAATATGTGAAGTGTTGGGTCTGGGGGGAAGATGTGTGCAGAATGCTGGAGTATTGATTTTGGAAAGGTCTATGCATGAGTTTGGGATGAGGGGCCATGCACTGTGCCCCAAACTGGGTAGACTGTATGAGTCTGGGTGTATTGAAGGTCTAGATCTGGTGAAAGTGCATGCACAGTGCATAAAACTGTGTCTGTGTGCAGGTTGGGGGTGGGGGAGTGCATGCAGGGTCAGGGTGTTAATTGGCTGTTAGAGGAATATGCAAGGTCTGTGGTGCCGCGGAGTCTCTGGGCCTGGCTGTCACCTGGTGGAGGTGCAGGCAGGGTGCAGGGCTCTGGATTGGCTAGAGATGCATGGGGGGGCTGACTCTGGATTAGGTGGAGGTGCATGCAAGGGGCCGGTGATGCACAGCTCTGGACTGGATGGAGGTCCATGGAGGGGGTCGGAGTACCACGGCTTGGCTCTGGACTGGGTGCAGGTGCATGCAGGTAGGCAGGGTGTGCCAGGCTCTGGAGTGCGTGGAGGCGCACGCAGGGTGCGTGGCTGTGGCAGGTCAGGGGGTTCCCTGGGCCCGACACCCGCCCCCCTTTCCCAGCGCTACCTCCTCGAAGAGCTCCAGGCTGTAGGTGTTGTCGTCGTCGGCGAAGAAGAGCACCCCGGGCTGCGGCGGCTGCAGGTGCTGGTGTCGCTGCCGGAGCCAGGCCAGGCCGGCGTTGCGCTGCTCGGTGGCGCGGGGCAGGCCGGGCCGCTTGTACCTGCGCGGGGTGGGGACGTGCAGGTGGGTGCAGGGCAGGCCGGCCCGCGCCACGAAGCGGCTCACCAGCTCGCTGCGCCGGGCCGCGTCCTCCACCAGGACCCAATGCAGCCGCGCCACCTGGCGGAAGGTGTTGGCCAGGCGGGTGAGCTCGGCTTTCTGCACCGGGCGGCTGTAGGTGGGGGTGATGGCATAGATGGGGGGCAGCGCCGGCCGCCGGGGGGCCGCCTGCTGCGGGGGCCGGGCGGGGGGCGCGAGCGGCGCCCGGCTGCTGTCCGTGTCCAGCAGGAGGATGACGATGAGCCCCCAGGGCAGCAGCAGCAGGAAGCGGCTGAGGAGCAGGGACTTCATGGTGCCCCTGCCAAGCAGGGCGCCGCCCTCACAGCACCAGCGGCCACCGCCCGGGCTCCCCTCCCCATGGGAGCAGGGCTGCGGGCGGGCGGCTCTCAGCGCATCGGAGCCGGGCGGAGGGGAGCAGCCCCAGCGATCACAGGGGGGCCGGTCACCCCTGCCTGGCCACGGGGGCTGGTCAGCCCGGGCGGGCGGGTCAATGCCCTGGGGACCGAGTCCGACGTTCTGCCCTGGGCTGCACGGAGCGGGTCAGTCACATGGCGCTGGGGCAGGCGCAGAGCCGGGGCAGGGGGGGAGCCCAGCCGGTTCCCAGGGCGCCTGTGGTTCCCCTCTTCGCCCGGCCAGTCCTGCCGGGGGCTGCCTGTCCTCCTCACCGCTCTACGCCAGCGGCTGCCGCCCTTCCGCCGCCTCTTGCCCTCGCCACATCCCTCCTCGGGCCAGCGCCGCGGCGGGGCTGCCGGACCGTCCTGTGCGCGGCGCTGGTGGCGGCGGCGAGGCGCGGAGCCCCCCCGCTGGGAGGTGGCGCGGGGAGGGAGGCTCCTCGCCGGGTGCGCGGGAGGAAAGCGGGGGCTCTCCGGGTTGGCAGGGGAGCTGGCTGGAGAGGTTGGCGCGCTGGCTCCCTCCTGAAAGGCTGCGGGGTCTTTGGAGAACAGGCAGCGTCTGCTCACGTGCTTAAAACTCCAGGGACCGGAGCATGGAGGCGGGGGGGGGGGGGGGGGGGGCCCCCCCCNCCACTAACGAACCAATGCTGTGAGTTTTAATCACCCTGCCCGCCCAGTCGCGTAAGCCAGCCGCGCGGGTTTGTGTGCTGCGGGACTGCCCAGGGCAAAGGAAACCCCCGAAGGGTTCCGCAGAGGGGCCAGCGTTCCCCAGCGTAGCTTCTGGGCTCTGCGTGCAGCAGGAGCTAACGCCTGGCCGGGCGGCCACCTGTGAGGCAGCTGTTGTTCCGCCTCGCCCGCTCAAAAGAGTAGCCCTTAAACTTCTTTTGTTTAGCAAATGTGGCAGCTCTAACACGCCCTGAAGCTCGTGGCTGCAGCGAGACAGTGCCTGTGCCCCGGGAGACGGTAACAAACGCATGGACATCCATCACCGGCCGAATCCGGCTCGTGCAGTTGACTCGTCTTATGAAACATCCCATTCCCTGTGCAGCCGTGGTTGGGCCATAGAAAACAAAATGCCAACCGCTCCAACGCGGGATGTTAGAGCAGGCAGTTCTCGCGGCTGAAGGCGAGGGAATGTTCGGCTTTGCAGGGCTATGTGTGAGACTGCACCACTGTATCTATTGCTGGGAAACGTGTGCCGAAGGTTAACTGCTCACCTCCGAGTTGCCTAGAGAAATTAAGTATCTACAACGCAATTGTTTTTTAAATAAAATTAATTTTTCTGACATGAGGAAAAGTTGAATAGTGGAGTGTATGTATAGTGTATGCTGCTGCTGCCCACTTTTCTGCCATTTTTAACTGGAAGAATAATGTTCTGAGATAAGCAAAAATTAATATTTGTAAATTACTTTAAAACATTTCATACACTTAAAAACTAAGTCAACAAAAAGAAATGTGTCAACTTCTTTGTGTTTTTGTATTTTCAGCAGGACTTTACATGCTTATTTTAATCTCTGAATAACCCATACTCTTTGCTGCATAACAAAACATTTTAAGAACAGTAGTAAAAGGCATTCTAACCCCCTATGACTGCCCATTTTTGTACATCTGAATCTCATTTTCTTGCTTTTTCACCATATCTCTACATTTCCTTCAACTTTGTAACAAACCAACCCCAGGAACTGTTTTTTTCAAATCAAATATGCATGGGTATTTTATCTTTTAATCAATCATATATCAGTATTTATTTCATCTGAATATGATACAACAATCTAGTGCTACAACGAACTTCATTCCCTCATACCAAAATGAAATACATGTTCTAAACACTACTCCTTCCTCTCCTAGGAGTGCACAAGAAGTTTCTGTTGCATTGTTCAGCATTTCCCATTGTCATTACTAAACATTAGTTTAAAAGTTTACTTGTTCCTTTACACTTCATGTGATGCAAAATAGATAGAAAGACACACTACTACTC
The DNA here is from genome assembly GCA_003942145.1 of Platysternon megacephalum. NCBI lineage: Eukaryota > Metazoa > Chordata > Testudines > Platysternidae > Platysternon > Platysternon megacephalum. The sequence goes on along the minus strand of QXTE01000020.1, from coordinate 12,255,199 downwards.
ATTATAATGAGAATTATACTATTTAATACACATATTGTATTACATTTATAGGCCAAATTATGGCCTCACCAGTGTAAATCTGGAATAATTGTATCTGACATCAGAATTTTGCCCATTTAGCAGTATTTAGTGGGATGATTCTGCTGTTAAAAAAAACATTCCTTATATTTTCAGACAAGCCCATTAGCTGAAAGTACACATTTCTAATCTATTTTTATATATATACTTGTTATTCAAATGGACATATTAACCCAAAGGGCTCACAAACAGAAAGGACATTAGAGTGATGTAATATAAATTGAAATCTGTGTGACAATGAGAGTAACAAATGACTATGCACTGAGCATCTAAATGAGGAAACATCTGTGCAGTCTAGCAATAATTAGAGTTAGCGTGTTTAGTGGAGAAATGGAAAGCTTGTTATGTGATTAATGAAATAATATGGAGGAATGCAGCAAGTCTAAGTAGTTCAATATATCCAAATCAAAAGCATCTCATACCTGAAATTACAGTTGCCCGTTTTGTGCTGATGCAGCTTATCTAAAGGACAATAATCTAAATAACACCTCTGTCAAATGGCTGAATATGCCATTATTTCCCCATTTACTGAACAATGATATTTACAGATGGTGCTTACTCGGGTAATGTAACCTATGTATTAAAGCCACATCCCAATAAGATTTCTTTTTTAAAAGTTAAGGGTCAATTCAGGGGAGTTCAAAGCTCATTATCTCCAAGATATTTGAGTATCAGAACACCAAAAACCCAGTGGGACACAGACTAAAATTAAGGATTAGGAAGGAGTGTATTTTAATGGACATATTCTTTGTATAACACTTAGTCTTTTCTCAGGAAAAATTATCATCTTTAGTGGAAATTTTGTAGGAGTAATCAATACTGATATATAATACCTTAACAAAGGCAGCAATAGGAACAGCTGGTGTAATTGCAACAGTTTAGAAAGGAGCACAACCACTAACTCATCATCAAGGCGAGTTCTTGATGGAATATTTGATACTATTCCATCTCTGTAATTGACTATGTTCCTGGCATCTGGTAACTAAATTCAGTGCTTATGTACATCTATTCAATTTGTATTTACTGTTTCTAGCTATATACAACATATTGTAATATATTGATTGGTTTTATTGATGGGAAGTACCCAGCTGTCTGACAATGTGTGCTGATATAAATTTCTAGATAAATATATCCACACAGTGTGAACTGTATTTATATATTGTTTTGTAGGCAACACTCATTCGCCTGTTTTTACGTCCACATTCTATGTAATTATTTTACTATGCCTATAGTTTTACTCTTAAACTGTTGCATGATGTATGTTATGACACAGCAACTGCATTTTGCCTCAGAGGTGGCTGCATTTCAATGGTAGATTAAGTACACAATGTGTAATAGAAGATGCTAGTTCAGGGGTCGGCAACCTTTCAGAAGTGGTGTGCCGAGTCTTCATTTATTCACTCTGATTTAAGGTTTCGCGTGCCAGTCATACATTTGAATGTTTTTAGAAGGTCTCTTTCTATAAGTCTATCATATATAACTAAACTATGGTTGTATGTAAAGTAAATAAGGTTTTTAAAATGTTTAAGAAGCTTCATTTAAAATTAAATTAAAATGCAGAGCCCCCCTGGACCGGTGGCCAGGACCCGGGCAGTGTGAGTGCCACTGAAAATCAGCTCGTGTGCCACCTTTGGCACGCGTGCCATGGGTTGCCTACCCCTGTGCTAGTTAATGATGCAGAAGCATTTTCTTTTATATTTAAATATAGATTATTTTAGGCCAAGAGAAAAAGAGTGAGTTGTAAAGTGTTTGAAGAGTTTTGAAATTCCTCAGGTTGAAAGGCACTATATACAAATAAAATATTATTTATTAAAATTCTCTCAAATAAGCAAAGTAGAATGTTCTTGGTTTTGAAATTAGAGAGACCCACTCACATTATATAATGACTAAACATGCTATTTTTGTGTGGTAAGACTAGCTACAGATACATATTTTACTACAATACACCTCAGCACTATTTATTACCAAAATTGTTACATTTGATTTTGGGCCTCAGGTGTAACTATAAAACAAAGGGCCAGACTCTAAACTGCGATGGATGGCACAAATCATTGTGTGACTCAGATCATTCTTATAGTTGCACACAAAAGCAGAGTAGTGCATATTCAGAGTTGCATGATGGCGGGTGGGCATGCATTTCTCTTTAGAATCCAGAATGGTTTATTTGCAGAAGGTTATTGTGCTGAAAATATAGTATGGTGTTGCTGATCAGTGCCTCCATTCCCCAATGCAGATTTTTGTCATGGATTTGTCAAGAGATGGTGCCGACCTTTCCATCCTAGGTAGCTCTGCACAGAATTCAGCTGCCTTGAATAAGTTAAAGCATACTGCAGGCTGTTGCAACATGCACTGCCTGGAAACAAGGAGCCATAATGACAGCCAGTGATTACAGGCCTTCTTTCCACTGATCACAGTCGCTCCAACATGTGCATGGATTGGGGGAAAGACATGGTATAGGAACTGTTACAGCTGGACCATCTGAGAATCCTCCTACACTTCTTCTAATCCTGAGGCAGCTCAGTTCTCTTTGCTTTTCTTCCACTCAGTCCCTTGGGCCACCCAGGGCCGGCGCTTCCATTAGGCGACCTAGGCGGTCGCCTAGGGTGCTGCTATTTTGGGGGCGCCTGCGCCCCCGCCGCCCGTAAAAATTTGGGGGCGGGACCTTCCGCCGCCGCTGTTGGGGGCGGGATTTCGGGGGCGGGACCTTCTGGCGCCGCTACTGGGGCCACCCTTCGCTCTTGCATCAGTGTTGCTACTTCTGATGTTACCCAGCCTATTTCCAGTCTCTCCTGTCATGCCTGTCTTGTTGACAGAAAGCCTGACACTTTTACTTGCCCAAATAGCACTTCTCCCTGTCCAGGGTTATAAGAAATAAGGTTTCCCCAGGTTGATAGTATATCTATCTGAAGTTATAGTTGGAGATAGGAGCATTTGAAAGAAGCAATTAAAATGGATTTTTCTGTGTGCTCTGCAATGATGGGACTATTTCACTCCTGCAGGAAACAGGAGCAAAAGCAATTAGATAAACATATAAAATGTGGAATTATTTTAACTGGTGGATAAAACACTGAAGAGAGATTGTGTCTGTTTCACATGACTGGAATTGAATAAATTAAAGTGAAGGATGCTGGTTCATTACTTTGGAATTTGTGTGACTACTTGCTCTTATCAGAGGAGGTTGGTGATATCTGAAGATTGGTAGGCAAAATTGGCATGTAAAGGCGGGTTTATGGCCATTTTACAACAGAAGGTAAAGACCCGACTTCATCTGACACAAAACATGGTATGCAAAGACTATCTTGCCTCTAAGAAAGAGCCCGCACCTGATATTTATAGAAGCAGCATTTTTCCTAGTGTTGAGATTGCACAACTAATGTGATTTCATTTATTCAGTAGCAGTGGAGTGTGCGCAGCACCCTGTGGGTTTGGATCCATATTTTATAAATATAAAAGGCAACTAAACTACTAATAATTTGTCTTAAGTTGAAGTACTAATATAAATCTAACACCTAACCCTACAAAAACGAGGACATTGTGACTTAAAACAAAAGCTCCATTTCACTCCAGGCTGCCTCAGTAGTAGAGAACACGGCGTATAACATACTTCAGGAAACCTTTGTGGTACTCAGACATCTGATTAGTATATGCCAAATACTAAAGGCACATCTCCCATTGAAAGCAATAGGATTTTAGCCTGAACAAGAACTGAGTAAAGACTCAAAAATTTAGATTTATGGTAGTAGAGAAAGGAAGAAATTTCAGTGTGCTAAGTACACCTCTACCTCGATATAACGCTGTCCTCGGGAACCAAAAAATCTTACCGTGTTATAGGTGAAACCACGTTATATTGAACTTGCTTTGATGCACCGGAGTGCACATCCCTGCCCCCCGGAGCACTGCTTTACCGCATTATATAGAATTCGTGTTATATCGGGTCGCGTTATATCGGGGTAGAGGTGTAAATGATGAGTTAATGCTTCTGTATTTCAGATATCTTAAAGAGTACATCCTGTATTTTGCCAGGTATTCTGAACTTCTGGTCTCTAAACTTTGCAGCTGATTAATTGTATAGAGGGAGTGTTTAATTCAGTGTACATTTTAATAAATACTATAAACCATGGGAAATTACATGCTTTTCACCATGTAATGTGTATATATAACATATATTCCTGTTTATTATGGTATTATGGGGCCCCATTGTGCGAGGCACTGTACAAACAGAGTAGTAAACAAAGAGTTTACAATCTAAATAGACAAAGGGTGGGGAAAGGGGTAGAACACACTAGCAGAGAAAACTGTGGTAGTAGCAAATGGCATGTTTCCGCCATGATTTGTGTGTGTGTGTTAGGGTGACCATATGTCCCGTTTTGGCCGGGACAGTCTCTTTTTTAAACCCAAAACATGCAGATGTTGCAGCTTTTCAAAGAAAAAGTTGCCAGAATTTTTAACATGGGTAAAATATTTTTTATTAGCTTTGGTCACAGAAATGGCTGAAATTTTTCAAAACAATTCACCTTGAGGCAGACACCCACCATGTAAAATTTTAACCCAGTGGAAGTCTGGCAAAGTTGTAAGCAATTGAAAACAGGGTCTTATAATGGGAAATGGGCAATTTAATAATAGGTGGTGCTACCAACCATCCTATTATATTCTTAGGCTAGGAAATAATGATTTATGTAGAATTGTTATATATATATATTCTCAGGGCACTAGAACCCAGATGGTGATCCCCACTCCCATCCCTGCCATGTGGCCTTGGGCAAAAAAGATACAGAGAGGAACCAGCTGGTAGGGGGCAAAGACAGGCAAAGCAGGAACCTTTGACCATTCAGAGAACTTTATACAGTTTTGACTGGACTTTCTCTGCCCTGTGCTGATTGGCTGTTTGCTGCAACCATCTCCCACACCCTCCACCTCATAGTCTCTTCACTTCCATTTCATTCCAGACCTGCCCCTCTTATCCCTTCTCCTGTCACCTTCATCACTTTCCCTTCACTATTCTTTCCCTTAGCCGATCTCTTCCTAACCAAATCCACCCCTCTCTCTCACTCACACACACACACACCCCACACTGCACAGGGGTGGTCCAAGACCTGAGCCCTGCCTACCCTTTGCATGAGGCTGTCACTAGTCGCTCGAACTGGAGCCTTGCCTCCCCGTCTGCGAGGGGCTGGAATCCCCTCCCCCCGCACACGTTCCTCCACACCCCACTTTTTTTACAAAGTTGGCAAGAGCAAATGGGGACAAATGCCCACTTTTGCCAAAAAAAGTCGAGATGGCCAGGACATGAAATAAGGCTTCTGTGTGAGGGATGTGCCTTTTGCTGTCCCCATGAAACTTCATCCAAATTTGGCCAAGTAATAAGCCTTTGAAAATATCACAATTTCCAGGTGCTCAGTAAAGACTTGCCGTGCACTGAATGAGGCACGTGTCCTGTGGAATTATGGTATGTGACCAGGTAGTTAAAGATTATAATAATAGCATACACACAATTTGACATAGTTGGCATTCCTGCAACGTGGTGCAGAGAGTCACATGATTGGAATGCTAAAAATCACTGGTTATAATCTATTTAGCAAGGACTGAGTGGGAAAAACGGGATGGGGAGTGGCAATCTATGTCAAAAATGGCATTACCTGTTTCCAAATTGCTGACAACTTCGAAGCAAATTATCTTAAATTATCTTAAAAGCACAAGATGGAATACTATTTGGTGTCTGTTACAGACCACCAGCTCACACTAGAGAACAGGATGACTGCTCCTTAAACACCTATCTATAATGTTTGGGGCAAAAAAAGCTGCATTATTCTGGGAGACTTCAATCTGAGGGACACATAATGGAGGTTTCATAGAATGACAGAATCATAGAAATGTAGGGCTGGAATGGATTTCAAAAAGTCATCAAGTCCGGTCCTCTGTGCTGAGGCAGGATCAAGTAAACCTAGACCATCCCTGACAAATGTTTGTCCAACCTCTTCTTCCAAAATCTTCTTTGAAGCCCATTCCAGTGCTTAACTACCCTTACAGTTAAAAGTTTTTTCTTATATCTAATGTAAATCTCCCTTGCTGTAGATTAAGCCCATTAGTTCTTGTCCTACATTCAGTGGACTTGGAGAACAATTGATCACAGTCCTTTTTATAACAATCCTTAGCATATTTGAAAACTGTTATCAGATTCCCCTCTCCTCCTTCTTCTTTTCTCAAGACTAAACATGCCCAGTTTTTTAAATCTTTCCTCATATGTCAAGTTTTTTTAAACCTTTCATCATTTTGTTGCTCTTCTCTGTACTTGTCCACATCTTTCCTAAGGTGTGGCACCCAGGATTAGACACAATACTCCAGCTGAGGCCTCACCAGTGCTGAGTGCAGTGGAACAATTGTCAACCATGTCTTAGATATGACACTTCTCTTAATACACCCCAAAATGATATAAGCCTTTTTTACAGCTGCATCACATAGTTGAGTCATATTCCATTTGTGATCTATTACCCCTGATCCCTTTCAAAAGTACTATCACTTTCACAGTTATTCTCCATTTTGTAGTTGTGCGTTTGATTTTTCCTTCCTAACTGAAGACGTATCTTTATTGAATTTCATCATGTTGAATTCAGACCAATTCTCCAATTTTTCAAGGTAATTTTGAATTGTAATCCTATCCAAAGTGCTTGCAACCATTTCCCAATTGGTACCATCCACAAATTTTAGCATCATATTCTCCACTCCATTTTCCAAGTCATTAGTGAAAATATTTAACAGTACTGGACCCAGGACAGACCCCTGAAAAACCCCACTAAATAAACCCTCCCAGTTTGACAGTGAATGATTGATTCTTTGGGTTTGGTCTTTCAACCTATTGTGCACCCACCTTTTCATAATTTCATCTAGATTATTTTCCCTAATTTGCTTATGAGAATGTCATGTGGGACTGTGTCAAAAGCCTTATTGAAATCAAAATATATCACTTCTACTGCCTCTCCCATCCATGTTGAATAAATCCCTGAGAAAAGAAAATTAAAGGATACTAGACCATAGACACAATACTAACATTTGTGCAGGTTTTATTTTGTGTTTTTGTGATGTTATATTATACTAAGGCACTGGAAATCGTTTGAAATGCCTTAAGAAGAAGAATGGCTTCCAGTTGCTAGCAGTCACTCCTCATAAAGAAATATTATTGTATTTACTATATAGTGAATTTTTAGAAGGTCCTCAGGCTGATATGCAGTTTTGTCTCTGAGAAGGCAAAGAACCTGCTCCAATTCCTATTGAAGTCTCTGCTGATCTAACCTTGATGGTACAGAACTGGGGCCTAAATAAGGCCTTCTCTATACAGGAAAGTTGCACAGGTCTAGCTTAATATTTGCATTTAAACCAATACAGTTAAACCATGCAAATCCGGTTTATATCTGGGGATATACTTACTTAATCTGGGGTATATTTATTTCAGTATAACTCTGGCTTTTTGCTGTTTAGCTTAAGTTGATTAGGAAAAGGTTTAACTAAACCAAAATAAGCCACTCTTAAACTGAGAAGAATATGCACACTGGTGGTTTGTTCCAGTTTAATGATATCAGTTTAAAATCAATTTAAGTTAAAATGGTTCAACTTTCCCATGTAGACAAAGTCTCAGTAAGAAAATTCACTTAATCTAGATTGTAGGTTAATTCATCCCAGTCCTGCATTTGAGCCAGTTTATTCTGGGGAGAGGGAAGGGAGGACAATATAAGAAGTGACTTCCTTGATGTCTGTGGCCCAATGGCTCACATCATGAGGTTCATAATTTTCCAGAGTTCCAATTTGTCACTTCTCTGGAGAGCTAAATGTCAGCCAGTCTCAATGGCATAGAAGGTAGACAGGCCCAAGACAATGACATTGTGACCAACTGACCAGTGATTCTTCCAGATGGTAATTAGGCATGTGAGTCTCACACAGCCCCCATAAAGGCAGGCACAGGTCAGTAATCTGGCCCTTTTTTCAGCTCCACATCTGATACTTGGCATGATAATCAAGTGATAGTTCACATTATTAACCATCAGGTGCCAAAGTCTCCTCAAGTAACGCATCTGGTTCTGGCTATTAGTTCAGCTATTTCAGGCCATCTTTACTGTCATCTTCCTTGGGGCATCCTGGATGAGTTAGCTGGAAGAAGGGTCACACCATATAAAGATAAAGGGGCTGGAAAAAAGGCCACATCATGGAGCAGTGCTATTTGAAACTCTACCTGTTGTCTCCAAAATAGACCAAACCCATAAACCTGGTCATTGCAGCTCAGTATTACTGTTGGGTTTACATGTTGTGATGGCATGCTCTTCTTCCAGTGACAATTCCTGCTGATCCCTTTCAGGGCAGTTGCCATGATGCCATAAATATGTATGTTACCCATTTCTTTTGCATTCAGCTTGCAACCTTAGCCATGATGGCTGGGCTTCCAAGACAATGAGGTACAGACTATGGGTAGATAGTGATCTTAGTGTTTCCAGTGATGTATCTAACTTCGAGGGGTGTCTTCCCTCTGTTAGACTATTTGTTCAATCTTTCTTCCTTGTGTTGTCCCAACAATGTGTCCCTGAGACCACCTAAGTTGTTGGTCACAGTACTGTGTCTTGGATTCAAAAGTAAATGGCCAGCAAAAGAAAGATCCTGTCACTGGAATTTGAATGTGGCACAAACTGAATCACTTTTAAAGAAATCAGGGGCATTTGCTTGGTTCAGCCCAGACCCCTCTTCCATGACATGCAGTGGAAGCATGGACAACCAGACACAATCTTCATCCACCTCACATAAACATGGCTTTGGAAACATACAAGGAGCTGATGGTCAAAGTGAAATGGGATTGATAGAGCTATGATAGGGTTCCTTGAGGCTATGCTAGACTGGTCAGAGTTCCTTCTGTGTAAGGAGTAGTGGGGCAAACACTTTTTGCAGGTACATAAATTCTGGTGTGACTATATTTCTCTGACATTTTTTGGCTTTGCCTTTGTGGATTCAAGTCTTTTGTGCATGGCTAAGCAATTTGCTAGTGGGATCTTGTGGAAGGTAGTCTTTGCAAGAGCATTAGATAAATGGCTAAACAAGTAGGCCTGAGTTGGGTGAAGTATCCCAGCCACTTAATCTCAGTGCGATTGAAAGGCAAGAGGAAGTCACTTACATGGATTCTGAAATGCCAACAATTGGTGGCGGGTGGAAACTTAGCTATGAGGCCCACACTCTCAGTATGAGAGGTGGGATGTTTAAGCATCACTATGCAAAAGCACTTGGGCCAGGTGACCCATAAAGAGGTCCCAGGATGGGGCAGAAGGATGGGGTTCCTCCATGGCAATCAGTAGGGAAAGGATTTGGCCAGGCTCCTTTCCCAAGAGTTATTTTTCAAGGACGATATGCCTTCTGTTATTGTGATTAATGCAGCTGTGGTCAAGCTAGGCAAATTTCCCTAAATCATTATGTGCATGTCTTCCTCACACCATGTCCTTGGCAAATTATGTATAATTGGGCTGTAAGGCTCTCTGTCTGCTGTTTAATATGCTCTTTACTGATATGCTCTTTATCAGCACTGGTGGGGTGTGTGGTTTTGGGGTTTGTTTGTTTGTTTGTTGTTTTTTACAATTATGTTGTCTCTTACATAACAATGTTTAAACAGCATTTGTGTAGTCAGACTCTATCCCTAGGCATGTTCAAATTCTTTGATGTCTCACAATTTTAAGGATTAGGGCTAGATGTTGTAACAGAAACAGAGCTGCAGAGTACGTTATCTTGACAAATATTTAGGGCCAGATGGTGCATTGATGGCACTGTCCTGCATGAGGGGCAGTGTAGAGGTGACTGTCTATAGGGATTTCCAGGAAGGACTGTGGCTCCAGGCAGTGCAGAGGAAGTGCCTGTGATGTACTATCAAAGGGAACTGTCTGAGATTGCCAGGACTTTGCATGTTTGGGGCACCTTATACCAGGATAAGGCACTCAGATACTACTGTGTTGTGCCCACATGGTTTTGGAAATATACAAGGAGCTGATGGTCAAAGTGAAATGGGATTGATAGAGCTATGATAGGTGTTCCTTGAGGCTATGCTAGACTGCTCAGAGTTCCTTCTGTGTAAGGAGTAGTGGGGCAAACACTTTTTGCAGGTACATAGACTCTGTTGCGACTATATTTCAAGGATGATCCCTTAATAGAATTATTCTCTTCCCCACCTTTACATGCCCATATAAGAGCATAATCTGGCCCCTAATATATAGTCCTGGAGCATTAAAATTACATCTCTCCACAGTGGATTTCCTATCCTGTAGGGTGAATTCTATTGAATAACAATGAGTACCAGTAAAAGAGGAACTCTTCCTGCATGGCAGGTGGAGTTTTCACAGTCCAGGACTGTAATATTGTTGTAAATAATATAATTCTACCAAATATGTCTGATCAGTTATGACATTTGAGAGGGACAGACTATCATATCCTTTGCGAAAAGACAAGGCAAATAGTTACAGCCGTCACAGCTTTTCCCAAAGAATGCACTGTTTAATTCTCAAATGATTCAGTTTTACATAGTGAAAACTTTGACAGGTAGTTACACTAAGGATGAGATATTATACAATTCTCAAATGGCATAATTTAACATACCATATTTGACAGATCTGTATTAATTATGAATAGTATAAACAGAAATACAACATTATGGAATATATTATTGAATATTGAAACTATTCATCACTTATCTTAATCAACTTTCACTTTACCTCATTTATGATCTTATTTGCTCCACAATTTCTGAGTCCTACAGTTGTTCCAAACCTGTGAACTAAATTTAATACTTTATGAAAGGTCAACCTATATTCCTATAGGACATTAATTTGAAAATTTTATGCACGTTTGGGTAGGCTTTTCAAAAGGACTCTCCTAGAATTTTCAGTGCACCTAACTACAGCACTGTGGTTTCAATTTCAGTATTGAAATCTACATGATACATACATTAAAATCACTATTGTAACATTTGTTTGATTAAAAATGTAGCAATGGAATGACGATCACTCCATTACAGTCTTTTATCTCCCCATGAAAAGATATATTCTTTACAGATCACCAGTTACTGTGAAGTCTGATTCATCTCCCTGTCTTTCTCTGACACCAGGAATCCTTTAAAAGATGAGGATGTAAATTATACATCACTTTAAGAGCTGGGCTTGCTGGTCCCTTCTTTCATTCATAATTCCCTTATCTTGCACCCCTAACTTTATTTATAATGTTCAGAACTGGAATTTGCATCAGGCAAAACAGAAGGTGAAAATACATTTGAAAGACAGTTTAATAATCATGCTTGGATATACTATTTGGGAATGCTCATCTTTATTTGTTCAGACTCCTCTGACTCTTCGAGTTGTCTGTGACTGATGTCAGATTTAAGCCTGAACATATTTTTACACAAGAAAATGCTCAGGTTTTCCATTCCACACCAGCCCGTTTTTCTATCTCAGAGAAGTGCAACATCTCTTGAAATAATGGATGATATTCATTTATTCACAGGCATTCTTGGCAAGGGCATATTCAGATTGCACACTGCAGGATTAAATGTGTTGTGTGATTATTTAGTGTTATTGATTATTATTGAATTCCAATTAATTCTAATTTAATGAGCTGGGGGATTGTAGGTTTCTAGTCCCGGAATCAACCTTGATTCTTTTGTGCTTATCAAGTTCCATATCTGGTTGGGAACCCTGGTGTGCACCACAAAGATACTCACACTGAGGGTTGAGCAAAGCTTTAACCACGTTTATTAGAACAATTAGTAAAGACAAAAAAGCTCCAAACCACAAAAAGATACCAAATACAGAGTTAAGGTGATATCTTGTACTATTCCTCACGTATATACTCATATACTCACACCCTTCCTTGGGGATCTGGTGCTGAAAGACAAAGAACCTTCTCTGTCCCTGGCAATGAGTCTAATGGTCCTGATCAACTGACAACTACAGTTACATGCTGGTCTGGCCTATTATAGGGCTTAGGTGTTGTCATGAATAGTCATGCAAATGTCCAGCCTCCTTTGTCCATATCTAACTTCCTCACCCTAATAATGTGGGAGGCCTTTTATCCTATAGGTTGGAATATTAATAATTGTAGCTTATTACTAAGGCTACGAGTTTGTCATGGAGGTCACAGAAGTCACAGATTTGGTGACTTTCCGTGACCTCCGTGACTTCTGCAGTGGCTGGTGCACCTGGCCCGGGGGCTGCCTGAGTAGCTCAGGCAGCCCCTGGGCCAGTCACACCCACCACTGCTGGGGCAGTCTCGGGCCCCTGCACCCTCCTCCCCCAGCAGCAGCAGGAGTTTGGGTATGGGAGGGGACAGGGGGTTGGGACATGGGACAGGGTGAGGGATCTGGGCAGCGTTTACCTTGGAAGGCTCCCCAGAAGCTGCGACATCCCCCACCCTCAACTCCTAGGTGGAGACGTGACCAGGCAGCTCTGCACACTGCCTCTGCCCCAAGCACCGGCTCCGCAGCTCCCATTGGCCGGGAACCACTGCCAATGGAAGCTGCGGGGGCGGTGCCAGAAGGCAGCAGCAGCGTGTAAAGCTTCCTGGCCATACTTCCATCTAGGAGCTGAGGGAGGGGGATGTCACTGCTTCCAGGGAGGCACTGAGCCAGGTAGGGAACCTGTCAGCCCACCCCCACCCCCCCTTCACCCGCAGTGCCCCCTGGGCCACCCCCACCCCCCCAGCAGACATGGCACCTCCTGGGCCGTTCCCCCGCCCAAGATTTAGTCAGGAGTATATAGTACAAGCCATGGACAGGTCACAAGCCGTGAATTTTTGTTTACTGCCCGTGACCTGTCCATGACTTTTACTAAAAATACCCGTTACTAAAATGTAGCCTTACTTATTACTATATATGTCGATTACCATCTCCCATTGCACAGACACTGTCTCGCTGCAGCCACGCTAGCCACGAGCTTCAGGGTGTGTTAGAGCTGCCACATTTGCTAAACAAAAGAAGTTTACGGGCTACTCTTTTGAGCGGGTGAGGAGGAACAGCAGCTGTCTCACAGGTAGCCTCCCAGCCAGGCGTTAACTCCTTCTGCACGCAGAGCCCAGAAGCTACCCTGGGGAACGCTGGCCCCTCTGCAGAACCCTTTGGGGGTTTCCTTTGCCCTGTGCAGCCCCGTCCTGCTGTCACCAGGGCAAATTCATGGTTAAGCATCTGCCAACAGTCTAGCCTAAAATACCAAGCCTAGTATCAGCTCAATATTCCTGTGGCTACCTGGTAGTATTTTAGACAAACCCCTTCTTAAGCACACTATTCCTACTTCCCCAAAACTCAGGGTAACTGTTGGCCATTTATCCATGTCAAAGTTCACAGGTCTCAAAGCATTTTGCTAACGTATACCTTATGCTAACTATTTAAGCTAAATATCTCACATGACACAGGCATGTAGGTGCCTTGTGTTATTGCCAACTAAAATAAAATGCTATAGCTAGCTCTGTGAGCTACAAACATTAGTTCATTTAGGGAAGGGTCTTTAGAATTATTGGGTGATATGCTTGCTCCATTGAAGTCAATGAGAGCTTTGCCATTGACTTCAGTGGGGTCAGGTTTTTACTCACTTATCTAATGGAAATGTTGGTTTTATGTAATTAACAGCACTTTCATGTACATTTTTTTTTTCTTTTTCCATAAATTGTGTTGGATTTTTGAACTTCAGATTTTCTTTATGGGGAACGAATTCTAGTACAGCCCCCACCAAAGGTGTGCAGGAGAAAACAAGTCCGTATGAGCACTTCCAGTTCCCAGCTGCAGGGAAGGCATGCAAATGAGTCTGTATGTTTGTTGCCTCTCCATGAAGCTAACAACCAGCTTATAGCAATATGATGGCAAATTCAATCATTAATTCCCCAAGTCATTTGTGAGAGGGACTAATACTGTATGCTAAAAAGGACGAGACTCATTTGGACACATTATTCTGCAGGCCATATAATAGGCTACTCCTGTGGGGAATTCTGCACATGTGCAGAATTCTTTGCTTCCCTGCAGAAAAATGACTTTGACTGGGAAGCAAAGGAAAGCCACAAGAGCGGTCACACAACCCTCCCCAGCAGTATGTTTTGAGTGCCCAGGGTAACCGGCAGAGAGGTAAATCACTGTGGTGCAGGGGGCGGGACTGGGGAAGACCTGGCTAGTGGCTCCTAACCCTGCTAGTCCCAGCTGGGCTGGGGAGGACGGTACTTCCTCTTCCCCTGCATGGCATCTGGTGCCAGGTCAGATCCACCCCCAGATTTCTCCCCCAACTGCAGGAAGCTCTGCAAGCTCTCACTCCCCCCACTTTCTGCATCTATCACTCCTCAGCTGCAGGGGGAGGGATCCATGTACAGGGAGCTGCTCCCCCATCCGCCCAATCTCCATGCATCTAGACCAGTGCTTCTCAAAGCCAGTCCACCGCTTGTTCAGGGAAAGCCCCTGGTGGTCCGGGCCGGTTTGTTTACCTGCTGCGTCCGTAGGTTCGGACGATCGCGGCTCCCACTGGCTGCGGTTCGCCGCTCCAGGCCAATGGGGGCGGCGGGAAGCCGCGGCCAGCACATCCCTCGGCCTGTGCCGCTTCCCGCCGCCCCCATTTGCCTGGAGCGGTGAACCGCAGCCAGTGGGAGCCGCGATCAGCCGAACCTGTGGATGCAGCAGGTAAACAAACTGGCCTGGACCGCCAGGGGCTTTCCCTGAACAAGCGACGGACTGGCTTTGAGAAGCACTGATCTAGACCTCCCTCATACCCAGACCCTCCTGCCAAGCCTCACCCCGCCACACTCAGTCCTTCCCCTCCCCAATGAACTCCACTCCCCCTGCACCTGGACCACCCCAACAAGCCACCCTCATCCCCATCCCTCTGAGCTCTACCCAGCTGCACCTGGATCCCCACCCAACTGAGCCCCACACCCCCAGCATCTAAACCCTGCACTGAGCCCTCCACACCCAGACTCATGCATTAAGAAATTTTTCAGATGTAAGATTCATTTTCCACATCCACAGAGAAAATTCAAAAATGGGCAAATAAGTGGTCTGGAAAATAAAGCCAGCTCACAGAATACAGACAGCTGACAATATAAAAAAAAAAAAAAAGTTAGGGCTGTCCAGTGATTAAAAAATTAATCACACTGTTAAATAATAGAATACCATTCAAATATTTTTGGGTGGTTTCTGTGTTTTCAAATATATTCATTTCAATTACAACACAGAATACAAAGTGTACAGTACTCAGTTTATATTTATTTTTTATTACAAATATTTGTGCTGTAAAAAACAAAAGAAATAGTATTTTTCAATTCACCTCATACAAGTACTGTAGTGCAATCTCTTTATCATGAAAGTTGAACTTACAAATGTAGAATTATGTACAAAAAATAACTGCACTCAAAAACAAAACAATCTAAAACTTTAGAGCCTACAAGTCCACTCAGTCCCACTTCTTGTTCTGCCAATCGCTCAGACAAACACATTTGTTTACATTTGCTGTATATACTGCTGCCCGCCTCTTGTTTACAATGCCACCTGAAAGTGAGGACAGATGTTCACATGGCACTCTTGTAGCCAGCATCACAAGATATTTACATTCTAAATGCCCGAAAGATTCATATGTCCCTTCATGCTTCAACCACCATTCCAGAGAACGTGTCCATGTTGATGACAGGTTCTGCTCTATAATGATCCAAAGTAGTGTGGACTGATGCACGTTCATTTTCATCATCAGAGTCAGATGCCACTAGCAGAAGGTTGATTTTCTTTTTTGGTGGTTTGGGTTCTGTAGTTTCCACATTGGACTGTTGCTCTTTTAAGACTTCTGAAAGCATGCTCCACACCTTGTCCCTCTCAGATTTTGGACGGCACTTCAGATTCTTAAAACCTTGGGTTGAGTGCTGTAGCTATCTTTAGAAATCTCACATTGGTTCCTTCTTTGCGTTTTGTGAAGAACACTTTCACTGCAGATTTAAAATAAACAACATGTGCTGGGTCATCATCCGAGACTGTTATAACATGAAATATATGGCAGAATGCAGGTAAAACAGAGCAGGAGACATACAGTTCTCCCCCAAAAAGTTCATTCACAAATTTAATTAATGTATTATTTTTTTAACGAGCGTCATCAGCATGGAAGCATGTCCTCTGGAATGGTGACCGAAGCATGAAGGAGCAAACAAATGTTTAGCATATCTAGCACATAAATACCTTGCAATGCCAGCTACAAAAGTGTGAACGCCTGTTCTCACTTACAGGCGACATTGTAAATAATAAGCAGGCAGCATTATGTCCCGTAAATGTAAACAAACTTGTTTGTCTTTGCAATTAGCTGAACAAAGTAGGACTGAATGGACTTGTAGGCTCTAAAGTTTTAGATTGTTTTGTTTTTGAGTGCAGTTATATAACCAAAAAAATCTACATTTGTAGGTTGCACTTTCACAACAAAGATTGCCTTACAGTACTTGTAGGAGGTGAATTAAAAATACTATTTCTTTTGTTTTTTATATTTAGAGTGCAGATATTAGTAATCAAAAATATAAAGTGAGCACTGCACACGTTGTATTCTGTGTTGTAACTGAAATCAATATATTTGAAAATGTAGTAAAACATCCAAAAATATTTAATAAATTTCACTTGGAATTCTATTGCTTAACATCGCAATTAATTTTTTTGAGTTGAATCACATGTGTTAACTGTGATTAATCAACAAATAACCAAAATGTAAAAGAAGCTATTGAAAATGGAGCCACTTCTCCCACCGATGTCTGATTCAGAGGTAGCCCTGAAGTGGAAGTGAGAAACTAGAGACGTTCTGGCCCTTGTCCTAATCTATCTGTTCTTTCCCCCACCTTCTCTTTTTTAAACAAGGGGCTGGTTATTTTCATTTAACACCAGTGATTTAGGCCTTACAGCAGCTACCATGGTAACTGGCTGCATGCACGCTGTACAGGTGGCCTGTGTTTCCTACCTGTGGAGCTTGTGTACTCTATAGGAGGCATGTGGGGAAATGCTTTCTCAGACAGCACAGTGGTTCCTTGTGCTGCATTTTTGACTGCTAGTGCTAGGGGTTATTAATCATGTTTATTACAGTAGTGCCTAAGGGACAAATCAAGAATGAGGCCACATTGTGCTAGGCACTGTACAAACACTGAGTAGCAGATGGTCTGTGCCCCTAAGAGTATGTCTACATGGGGCCCAGATTAGCTGACTTGGGTTCACACGGCTAAGGCTCTAGGGCTGAAAAAACTGTGTATAGACATTTGGGCTCAAACTGGAGCCCAAGCTCTGGCACCCTGCGAGGGTGGACATCGACACAGCAATTTTTAGCTCCACATCTCGAGCCCTAGTCAGCTGACCTCACCCAGTCCAGCTGCAGCTGTGCTACAGGGCTTTTATCCCTGTATAAGCATATCCTTAACAGATAATACAGACAGAGGGTAGAACACACAAGAGTCAGTGTGATGGGAAGCAAATGGCATATTAATTCCATGAGTTTTGGGGTACGAGTGTGTTTAGTTAGAAGGAGATGAGGTAAATGGAAAGAAAAGCGAAGGGAGGCAGGTGAGGGGGGACAGGATGGGGAGAGGGAGTAAGTGTGGAATGAAGCTGAGGTGAAAGGACTATGAAAGAGGAGCAGTTGAGGGGAGAGGGTTGGTACAAAACAGCCCATCAGCACAGGGCAGAGAAAGTCCAGTCAATGAAATTTCAGATTTAAATAGCTGAAATAATGAAATTTATAATTTTAAAAATCCTATGACTGTGAAATTGACAAAAATGGACCATGAATTTGGCAGGGCCCTACTCATTACCAATGTATTAGTCACAAAGGTCACCACACATACAGTTACAAAATATTACATATTGGGTCTTAAAGTGTCCTGTTTGCATGTTGAATGTATTTGCTCATTAATATAGTAGCATAGATATTCCAGACTAAGAGTCCCTTCTCCAAAGAATTTACAATCTAAAGTACAGGCTGTTACTGTAAAGCAGGGGTCGGCAACCTCTGGCACGCGGCTCGCCAGGGTAAGCACCCTGGCAGGCCGGGCCAGTTTATTTACCTGCCGCGTCGGCAGGTTCGGCTGTTCGCGGCTCCCACTGGCCGCGGTTCGCCGCTCCGGGTCAATGGGGGCAGCGGGAAGCGGCGCGGGTGAGGGATGTGCTGGCCGCGGCTTCCCGTCGCCCCCGTTGGCCCGGAGCGGCGAACCGCGGCCAGTGGGAGCCGCGATCGGCCGAACCTGC